>JBBPBX010012228.1:0-54435 GCA_038048925.1 Garcialebias charrua | reverse complement strand
TGTGTAACATACAAAACAGTCCGGCGCCGAGACACCGCGTATCGCGCACGCGGACGTAAAAAAAAAGCTTTGCGCGTACATGCCCTGAGGGGCTACGCGGGGCTACGCTTTTGCCTTGACGTACGTACGCTGCGTATAGGCATATCGTGAGAACGCTCGAGTGTATCTCGGCCTTAAGATTTACCTGACTAAATAAAGGTTGAATTAATTGAATGAATGTTGTGTATGCTGTTCAGTGTCAGGAGGGCTGTGATCAGTCTTACATCGGGGAAACTAAACAGCCACTGGCCAAAAGGATGGCCCAACACAGAAGATCAAGATTCAAGATTCAAGAGCATTTATTAACATTGCACCAATTTTCATCGATACAGCGTGATTATGTATTCACAGTCATCCAGGAGAGGGTTTTGAGTGTGAAAAGCTGCTGCCTTATCAAAACACATGACATGTTCTTCAGCGCGGCCTCTCTCATCCGTCTCAGGATGAAGGTCAAAGGTGGGAAAACAGGGAAAGAAACCATGGGGGTTACAGCGTTGATATAAAAAAAATGAATCACATTTTGTCTGCAAGACACCGCATGACCCAGTAAAAACCATATCATAAGCACATTTATGACAGTTACATGTTGCAGGTTGAAACTGAGGCAGGGAGGATCTGTCCATGAAACATTCCGGATGCCTCCGATAACGCTCATAGAAAAGTTCTCCGGGGGGGGGGAGCAGACAAGACAAGAACAGCTTTTTTCCACAGTAGCCACGTCTCAGGAGAAATTAGATATCCAGCCTTTTCCAAGGCTGTTTCCAAGGGAGCCAGATAAGAATTACAAATATTTTTACATCAGGCACACTTTGTAATTTCAGCAGCCTTCAGTCTGTAAGGGCGATTCTGTTCATATGATCCAATTCGGGACTTTTTTTTTCCCACTGATCCAACTCTGACCTCAGATGTTGACCACAGCGACCCGAGTCCTAAGTCCAAGGGTGACCAGCTCACCCTCTGGATAAGCTCTCAAACAGCTGAATTCTGATGTTGACCACAGCGAACAGAGTCCTAAAACCAAGGTTGATCTGTTCACCCCCCGAATAAGCTCGCACACAGCTGATTTCTCGAGGTCACAGCGCAGACCAGACGTCGGGTGCTCCAGGCATTAAGTCCTGCTGAAGTCTCCCTCTTTTGCGATAGACCAGTGCTCCACAAATGCCAAAAAGGAAAGCGCTGCCATCATAAATCCAAGATTCTTCACCTCCACAGAGCACACCCAGACATCCACGGAATCCATGGCGGAATCCATGGCGTATCCTCCGTCACTCTGTGAGGTTGAAAAGGCTCCCCTTGTGCCTTCTTCTGTGGAAATCTTCTTTGTAGAATCGAATGCCCAAACCTCCAATCCATCTTAATTTGCGTTCGAGGCGCTTTGCTGTGGAGCTGCCAGCAGCAGGGGGGGGAAGGACAGGAGAGGGAAGGGTTGCGACTGCCTCCGTTGAGAGCAAGGTTATATACACCTGTATGTCCACATATTTGCATATATAATTTAAAAAAAAATTGGGTCAAGCTTTTTCCGGAGTTGGTGAAGCCCCGGAGCCAAATCTGGGTAAAAGCGGACCTGTTGTTCTTTATAATATATATCCTTCTTCGTTCGTGCTGCTCTCATGACCCCTTGCTTCTCACGAAGATTCACAAACCTCATCATCAGGGTTCTGGGTCGAACAGCGCCGTCCGTCCTCCGGCCCAGTCTGTAGGCGGACTCCAGGCTCACCCCGGCCTGCAGGCCCTCCGAGGCCTGCTCCGCGTCCGCGTTGCTCCCCACCGATTCAGGAATCCACCGCTCCAAAAAAGCACAGAGGTCAGAGCCCTCAGCGCCCTCCGGAAGACCCACGAGCCGTAAGTTATTTGAGCGAGCTCTTGATTCCAAATCCATTAATTTATTTTCCATCGATTTGTTGTTAGCCTGTAAGGTGCTAACGTTAGCTCGTAGCTTAGCCACTTCATTCTCTGCAAGGGAGATGCGGCCTTCTGTTTGTGAAACCCGCTCGTTGTAGTCTTTCATCTCCTGCTTCATGTTTTTTAGCGTTTCCAACACTCCATCGAGTTTAGAAGAGTGTAGATCACCCCAAACATTAAAAAAACGTTTTAATCTCATCAAAGACCGTCTGAGGTGCAGTTAACACAACAACTGAACCCGGAAAACGAGCTAGAGACCCCTCCCTCTGCCACCCCCTAGTGCGCGTCATCAGACGGTCTTCAGTGGCAGTGGGACTGTGACAAGCGGCCAAAAGGGGGCGGCAGGCGCGTTTCGAGTTGTGCAGTGGGGACCAGGCATAAGGGAGAGTCCAGACACCCTGCGGAGAAAACTCATTTCAGCCGCTTGTATCCGAGATCTCGTTCTTTCGGTCACAACCCAAAGCTCATGACCATAGATGAGGGTGGGAACGTAGATCGATCGGTAAATTGAGAGCTTTGCCTTTCGACTCAGCTCTCTCTTCACCACGACAGACCGGTACAGCGCCCGCTTCACTGCGGATGCTGCACCTATCCGCCTATCGATCTCACGCTCCAGTTTTCCCTCATTCGTGAACAAGACCCCGAGATACTTAAACTCCTCCACTTGGGGCAGGACCTCCTCCCCGACCCGGAGAAGGCATGCTACCCTTTTCCGGCTCAAGACCATGGCCTCGGATTTGGAGGAACTGATCCTCATCCCGGCCGCATCACATTCAGCTGCAAACCGCTCCAGCGAAAGCTGTAGATCACGATCTGATGAAGCCAATAGGACCACATCATCTGCAAAAAACAGAGAAGCGATTCTAAGGCCACCAAAACGGATCCTCTCAACACCTTGGCTGCGCCTAGAAATTCTGTCCATAAAAGTTATGAACAGAATCGGTGACAAAGGGCAACCTTGGCGGAGTCCAACTCTCACTGGAAACGAGCCTGACTTACTGCCGGCAATGCGGACCAAGCTCTGACACCGGTCGTACAGGGACCTAACAGCCCATATCAAAGGGCCTGGTACCCCATACTCCCGGAGTACCCCCCACAGAACCCCCCGAGGGACGCGGTCGAATGCCTTTTCCAAGTCCACAAAGCACATGTAAACTGGTTGGGCAAACTCCCACGCACCCTCCAGGACCCTGCTGAGGGTGTAGAGCTGGTCTAGTGTTCCACGACCAGGACGAAAACCACATTGCTCCTCCTGAATCCGAGGTTCGACTATCCGACGGACCCTCCTCTCCAGAACCCCTGAATAGACCTTACCAGGGAGGCTTAAGAGTGTGATCCCCTATAGTTGGAACACACCCTACGGTCCCCCTTTTTGAATAGGGGAACCACCACCCCAGTCTGCCAATCCAAGGGAACTGCCCCGATGTCCACGCGATATTGCAGAGTCGCGTAAGCCAACACAACCCCACAACATCCAGAGCCCTAAGGAACTCAGGGCGAATCTCATCCACCCCCGGAGCCCTGCCACCGCAGAGCTTTTTAACCACCTCGGCGACCTCGGCACCAGAGATTGGAGAGACCGACCCAAAATCCCCAGGCTCTGCTTCCTCAGTGGAAGATGTGCCGGTAGGATTGAGGAGGTCTTCGAAGTATTCCACCTACTGACTCACAACATCCTGAGTTGAGGTCAACAGCACGCCATCCCCACCATAAATGGTGTTGGTCGCGTACCGCTTTCCCCCCCTGAGACGCCGGATGGTGGACCAGAATCGCCTCGAAGCCGTACGGAAGTCATTCTCCATGGCCTCTCCGAACTCCTCCCACGCCCGAGTTTTTGCCTCAGCAACCACCCGAGCCGCATGCCGCTTGGACTGCCGGTACCTATCTGCTGCTTCCGGGGTCCCACAGGCCAAAAAGGCCCAATAGGACTCCTTCTTCAGCATGACAGCATCCCTCACCGCCGGTGTCCACCACCGGGTTCGAGGGTTGCCACCACGACAGGCACCAACAACCTTGCGGCCACAACTCCGATAAGCTGCCTCGACAATAGAGGCGCGGAACATGGCCCACTCGGACTCAATGTCCCCCCGCCTCCCTCGGAACGTGTTCAAAGCTCTCCCGGAGGTGGGAGTTAAAGCTCCGTCTTACGGGAGACTCTACCAGACGTTCCCAGCAGACCCTCACAATACGTTTGGGCCTGCCAGGTCTCCCAGGACTGTGAGCATAAGACTCTTATTTTGAAAGTTCTGTGTCTGTGCTGCTGTGCTGAAGAACTTCTGAGCTGTTGTGTATTTGTTGTTAAAAGTTTCAGAAACTTGATAAGTGAAACTATTGTTGAACAATTGTTGAACTTTACACTTGTGACGTAATGGTGGAGTTCTTCTCCGTTGTGTGTGTGTGTGTGTGTGTGTGTGTGTGTGTGTGTGTGTGTGTGTGTGTCGTAACCTGCTCTGAGCAGACAGACTGTTGTTGCCAACTCAAAAAACATTTTTACACGTGCATGTTTAATTGGGTTGTGGCCGAAAGGTAAAAGTGTAACAGGAAGGAGGGCTTATGAGGGTTTGCAACATGTTGATAAAAAATGCTCAGGAAGTTCTCACACACTTCAGTGGAGTTCTCCAGGCTGGCTGGTTGTGGGGCATTAAGACTTAGGAGCAGAGGTAATGGTTTTAAAAAGCGCATGTGAATTGTTACAGTTGATGGAAATGATGTCAGAGAAATATTTGTCGTTTTGCAGCGTTAGCAGTTGTTTGATAGAAACGCCAGTTGTCCCTCACTGTTTGGAAAAGACACCTGTAACTTGTCCGTCTTCCGTTTGTGCTCAGCTCTCCTGCACCGGCGCCTGGCAGCACGTGCGGCATCATTTGTCCAGTGCTTGGTTTTGGGTTTAGACGGTCTTATTTTTGATGGGGCCACAGCATCAAAAACAGTTTGACCAGTTGCAACGGGATGAAAGAGCCTCAACATCTGAACAAGGACCCACTGGATCCCTGGAGCTATGGCTGCAGAGACCTGAGCAGCAGTGGAGTTAATGACCCGACAGGGCTGTGCAGTCGCACGAGGTTTGACAGAGTGACAGATGAGGGGCATGTCAAACACAACAGGCATGTGGTCTGAAAAAGCAGCATCACACATTTCCAAATTAGAAACATTCAAACAAGATCTAAAGTGTTGCCACATTCTTGTGTTGGACCAGACCTTCTAACCTGCTTTCAGCCTTTGATCGATTTTGAGAATCTCAAAGTCTGGATCAGCCAAGATCTTTACGATGACTTTCCGCTTCCCATCTGTTTCCACTTCCCATCTGTTTCCACTTCCCATCTGTTTCCACTTCCCATCTGTTTCCACTTCCCATCTGTTTCCACTTCCCATCTGTTTCCACTTCCCATCTGTTTCCACTTCCCATCTGTTTCCACTTCCCATCTGTTTCCACTTCCCATCTGTTTCCACTTCCCATCTGTTTCCACTTCCCATTTCCTGAAATCTTTTCGTGTCTTGACTGCAGGAGGTGTCTGTGCCCTCAAGCTTAAATGGAACCACAGGGAACTGATCCAGCCATTCCTTGTAGTCCCAGACCCGTCTCATTCTGGGTACAGCAGACATCCTAGTCTGTCCTGAGTCTGGTTCTGCTAAAGGTTTCTTCCTCATGAGGGAGTTTTTCCTTTCCACTGTCGCCTTCATGCTTGCTCAAGATGAGAGTTCTGTGATGGAGATAAACTCAAAGCAGTCTGCTCCTCACATAAATAATGTTAAATTATTATTTGTATATATGAATGTTTCTGTTAACTTATTTTACATTTGAACATTTATGTTCAGTGTCCTGAGGTGACTTCTGTTGTGACTTGGCACTATATAAGTAAACTGAATTGAAGTGACCTGAACAGGTGGACCATTAACAGTGTTTTGTGGACACTGACAGCTGTTTCTCAGGACTCCCCTGTCCCTGATCTGGACAACCTAAGATCTGGACAACCTCAGATCTGGACAGACACTTCCTGAAGTTTGTCTAGTAGTCAACAGTCAGCAGATCATTGTACTGGCTCGGACTCAAAACAAACATGTGAAAATCCACATCCTGGCAGGTCAAACCCTTAGCCATTCACAGGTTTTCTTTCAACCTGTCCCATTGTTCTTAACACTAGGACTTTCTATAGAGGCCACACCCCTCTTGGTCCTCAGTTCTAGGATCTCATGTCTTTCCATTTGCAACTTAAATGTAGAAAACATCCTGTTCCCTAAACCACTCCTTTAGGTTGGCTAGTTAGTACCAACTTCCATGACTTTGAATTGAATGTGCCCATCCTGGGTCCTTCCTGATCACTGTACTGGACAGGTTTTATATAAAATAAAATAAAAAACCATACAAAGCTGTCATGCTCTTCTCTGCAACAGCATTTGAAGACCCACATCATCAATGCGTTGATGAGAACATTTGTACAGATATGACCACAGTGTACATAGATGGATGTCTTTTCCATCATGTCACTATTAAAAAAATTGGCGTTGGGCGTTGTTTGGCTCCACAATTGTCAACAGGACACCCTGAACATTAAGCTGGGTTTACAATCGTCCCAATATGCTGAGATCGCAGGAATTTTGAACGCACTGCGAATCACAGTTAAAGGCGCCGTTCATTCTTTGGTAAACTGTACAGATTGCAACTATACAGTACATGTCTTGAGTTTTTCTTGTCACCTTGCCCTGTGGAAACATAAATGGTAAATGGTAAATGGAGCTTATTTATATAAATGGTAAATGGTAAATGGAGCTTATTTATATAGCGCTTTCCAGCCCCCTATGAGGGACCCCAAAGCGCTTTACAATACCAACCATCCACCCATTCATTCACACATACATGTAGCGGTAGACTGCCATGCAAGGCGCCATCCAGTCCTACCGGGAGCAACTCGGGGTTAAGTGTCTTGCCCAGGGACACAACGACACATGGTGTGGGGAACCGGGATTCGAACCTCCAACCTTCCGAATGGGGGACGACTGCCATTATCACCACGCCACGGCCGCACATTAAAGCTGCTATGTGTAACTTTCTGTTGTGCGCAGGACTTAGAAATATTTTCAGCAGGGAAAAGCATTCTGCCACAGTCCGTGCTCTGCTGAACTTGAGATCTGCTCCGCCTCCTGCTGCATGTCCGCTCGGAGCCGCTTCAATATTCTGTGTTTATATGTTAATAAAACGTTCTAAAAAATAAAATAAAACCATGAAGCACTGGTCCAGCAACACAAAAACACCCTGAAATCAGCAGAGCTTCACGCAGCCACGTTGGACATGATTTAATTCGCTCGTGACTTCCTCATTTCTGTCAGTGGAGGTCTGGAATGTCTGGAATGCTCCGCCCCCACTACATGTCCTGTGGCAGACGCTGCGAAGTTCTGTGATTATATGTTAATAAAACGTTCTAAAAAATAAAATAAAACCATGAAGCACTGGTCCAACAACACAAAAACACCCTGAAATCAGCAGAGCTTCACCAGCCACTTTGGACATGAGTTTTTTTTTCCGCTCGTGACAAATCCATTTCCTCATTCCTGTCAGTGAAGGATGAAGCGATCACTTGACTTTTGGCAAAAAAAACAAAATAAAAGTCCAGCTCTGGGATGAAGAAGGGATATTTAATACATTTGTGTCACATACAAATCAGTCCTGCATCGCTTTGCAATCTTTGAATGAGAACGAGCCACGGCGCTGGGGCTGGGACAGGCGGGGGCGTGGGTTGGGGCGTGACAAACAACTCTGTTTTTATTGGCTGGTCATTGTCCGGGTCACTCTGTTTTTAGTGTTTTTATAAATGCTGATAGAGAAGCAAGGAGACTATAGTTTTTTTCAGAGATTACTTTAACATCAGTCTGTCAGTAGATAGTGACAGAGTGAAGAAATATGTTAAAAATATATTGTTAGAGAAGTTACAGACTGCATTACAAAGTTACATGGTGCAGCTTTAAGGGTTTCCTCACTTGCAAAAAAAAGGCCAAGAAACACAAGGACCTGTTCATGGAGTGTGATCATGTGTTGGCATCACACAAGCTACAGATCTATTGGAAAAAAGTCATAGGCCACTCACGTGTGCCAAGTCAGAACAAAGAGCTTAACGATCTTGAAGAACTGTTAGCCAAAAGAGGTGCCATTAGTGGTACACTATGGTCTTTCTATCCCTCCTGGCTGCCTGATTGTGCCCATGACCCTCCCACCCTAGAGATGTAAATGGTCAATGGACTGTACTTACATAGCACCTTTGTATCTACCGGTAATCAAGATACGCCACATACTTTACAACACAATCTATGCCCTTATTTATCTCCACATACACATTCATACAATTCTCTACTGCATCTGTACAAATTAAAACTAATCTGAACAAATCATTCTATGGAGACCAATCAGTGCTTTAGATCACGTTCATACACTGATGGGACACAGGTCAGAGGCAGTGTCAGGTTCAGTATCTTGCCCAGGGACACTTCAACATGTGACTATAGTAGTAGAATCAAACCCACAACTCTCCTGTTGGAGGACGAATGCACTAACTACTCAGCCACAGCTGCCCCAGAGCAGGTGTGTGCCTCACATGTTCATGTGCTTCAGCCAACACCCCTGCTCTGCAACAGTCAACTGACAACAAAGTCTCAGTCGAACCTGTGTTTTCAGACAACAGTCTTTTGAGTTCCAATCCCTGGATCAAGCCTTCAGCTAGGGGGTTCACTACCTGGCTGATCTGGATGTAAACACTCCATCATCAGATTAACTTATTTCAGTCTTTAAGTTCCGCACTCTCTTTAAAATCCACCCTTTCCTGAAACTTGTAAAGGGCTTTCAGGTATTTGTTCGCTTGCCAACATCTTTCCCTGTGTTTGTGGTGCCTCGGGATCACAGGGGGGTGATGCTAGTACACGCCCATGCCCTTCTATCGTAAGGACACAAAGATGCCAAAGTAACACGTAATGTGTTACAGCAAGATGCTTACTGGTCAGGAATGCACAAAAAATGTAAATGATTACATCAAAGGGTGCTTGGTCTGTTGCCAGTTCCAAACTTGCAAGACCACTTCACAGAACACCTTTACTAATCAGAGGGATCATGTTTCTGTGGTCTGATTTACAGATTGAATAGGACCACTCAACAAATCGACCAGAGGGAACAAATAATTCCTCACTGTGACCTATGCATTGATCAAATTTACTGGCTGCTAATGACATGGCACACACCACTGCCAACCTACTCACGAATCACATCTTCACATGGTTTGGACTTCCCATTCAGGTCAAGTCTGACAGAAGTACACAATTCACTGCCCCTTGTCCTAATGGCCATCCAATCAACCCCACATCAGCCCACTGGCATTTTGCTGTTTGAGATGATGACCGGTCGACATATGATTCTCCCTTTACACCTGCTCCACCAACCTGGTGAAGCAGGTGTAGCTACAGCTGACACGACCCACCAGTACATAAAAGATCTGAAAAAACAAATGTGAAACACCTTTGCATTCGAACAAGAACTACTGCTTTTTTTCTGGCATAGTTCTAAAGTAAAGCCAGTCAGACCTTTAAGCTAAACATCAACTTTTTGAGATTATACTCCTCCTAGAAGAATTGGGCTGCTCCAGAACTTATGAGGCCGTACCGAGCCAGGCGCTGTTCTGACTTCAGAATAATAAGTGCTATGTGATACACCCAGATAGAGCAGTGGGCAGCTATCTAAGCGCCCAGGGAGCAATTGGAGATTAGGTGTCTTGCTCAGAGACACCACAACATGTGAGAATGGTTGAGAATCGAACCTGGGACTTTCAGGTCCCGAGTCGGCTGCCCAACCTCTCGTCTTCTCCTATATCTCGTCTTTCAGTTCTGTCACGTACTGTGCAGAACCACAACCCCTTCTGACAAGATGGACAGCCTGTTCTCAGCATCTTTAAAGGGGACCACACATGCAAAATTCACTTTTTAATGTTTTTTTACTCAACTTTGGGTATTTACTTCATAAAAAAACAGTCCTTGTGCCAAAAAAATGCACCCAGTGGTTTATTTACTCTAAGTAGATTTATTTGTCTGTGATTAAAAACGCTTCGTTTCACACTTCCTGCGGTTTGTGATGTCACAAACCGTAGCCAATCACCTCAAACCTGAGTCCAGCCCCTCACCTAGCAACCCCTGGTGATGCTCCACCCACTTGAGTATAAAAGATGTCACGGTTGCCTAGCGGTTTAGGAGCTGACCTGGCGGTCATTTATTTATTTATTTATTCATTTATTTAGCCCCCGGGGGGCTAGGGGTTTTCCCTGCTCCAGCCATGCAGCACATCTCGAGTAAAACCAGAATGTTTTATTACCTTGTTTGTCTCGTTGAAACTGTGCACACACACTCTCGCGGTTTGGACTTATTTCTTATATGATGGACTACTTTTGCACAACTGTCAGTTTGGTTGAGCGGTTACGACACTTGAGCAGCACCCAGGAGACCAGAGATCGCATCCTGTCAACGGCATCTTTTTTTTTTTCTCCCCTTTTTTAAAGCCTTTTGTTTCGGAGAAATCGGGGTGAGACTAGATATATACATCGACATAATAATACTTTATAATTGTTATTTTTACGTTTTAGTTCAATTTTTAGTGTAATATCGCTCCCAACGCGCAGCCGGCAGAAAACTGTGCACACACACACTCTCTCGCGGGGCGACAGTCTGTACCATCAAGCACCACTGATCGATATATTTTCAGATTAGCAACTTATTTATTTTAAGAATACCTTTCACTTCATCAAAATCTAATCAAAACTTCAGCGTTCTAAATGTAGGTGGTTGTGATTGTTTCTTATACGATGAAAGACTGCGTTTTGCATAACTGCCCGGTTGGTCTAGAGGTAGTGAATTGGATTCGTCAACCGAAGGACACGGGTTTGCCTCCCGGTCGCGGCATCTTTTTTTTTAAAATTTTTTTTAGCCTTTTGTTTTGCAGACCACCGGCGAAGACACCATCTGCGTGCGGGAGTTGCTGGGAGCTACTGACTTTTGAGGTCCGGGGGTCCGGTCAAAGGTTGCCTCATGCGGATAAATTAACTGGAGACATTCTGTGAACTTTGTGTGTGGACTGAAGCAGCGATCGCTCCCAAAAGCGCCGCATGCAACGAGCGGAGCTAACACCGCCCGCTCGGAGGAGGAAAAGCTATCATTAGCCTCGGAGGTGGGCTAATGCTAAAAAAAGGAGCTGCAAATGGCGGCGCGCGCAGAGGGCTTTTGGTAAGTTATCTTAAGCTACTAGCACTAACAGTAAGTCAAATGAGTAATAAAAAAGAGCTAATTTTAAAATAACAACATATTAGAGATACTGGCTGTTACAGAGGGCGTAGTTAATGTAAATAGGTCTTTGTAGGGCGTGGCTTTCAGACCTCATTATTCATAAACCGGTCGTTTAGAACGGAAGTGAAATTTGGCAGAATTAGAAAGGGGATATTTTATTATCTAAGCATTATTTTGTGTATAAAATTGACTGAAAATGGTCTGGATAGCCCACAGATAAACCACAAAAAATTATATATCCTACATTTGGTCCCCTTTAACACCCAGTTTAACCTGGTCCAGTTCGGCTCGGAGTGCCATGGTACCGTTAGCCACCTCCGCTGTCACTGCTTGAAGTTCAAAAGGCGAGATCCTCTGAAGGCGGCTTTAATTTATGATTTAATTACAGCTGAAATATCAGCTATTATTGAAGGCAGAATGTCTGACTTCAGGGCCGACACGTTTGTCTCTCTGGGACCTGGTGAGGGCGGAGCTAAGTCCCCGGCTTTAGAAGTACTGTGGCCCGAGGCGGTGTCGGGAGAGATCCAGATCTCTCCTTCCAGTGAGATCCCAAAGCAGACATGTCAGAGCAGGGTCCATGTCTGAATAATGCAGAATGCAGGCAGAAGCAGGGATTTAATGCGCTTTGATGGCCTTGAAAGGACAAACACGCCCTCAGCTCTGATCTGTTATCGGACCTGTTATTACTAATAATTTGTAGAGTCGGGTTCGGAAATGATGGCAATGGGCTGGGACTGGGTCGGGTCAGATTTTTTGGGCCCGAATGCAAAGCTACTTGTCCCCCACTTAACAGCTAATTTGCCATAACTTGTTATATTCGTATCTGTCAATAAATGTCACATAAACAGTGCCAAACTTAATTCAGTTTTGTGGGTGTTTTAGTGTCAGTCCAAAGAAAACAACTAATCATTTAGGGTAATAAGACTGATAATTATATAAACCTTAGATTTATAGATTTTTTTTTTTTGAGGGTGGTGGTCCGAAGCTAAACAATGTATGATTTTTTTTATAACATCTAACCTACAACATACAGTATATCCCTACATCTGCAAATTATAATCTGCAGTGTGGACATACAACTCATATGATGCACAACCTGTGAGTACAGACATAAGAGATGCACTTCTTGATGTATTAGAATTAGAATGTTGAAATGTTAAAATGTTAAGATGTATGTATTAGTATTTGAATAATCTACAGTTATTCATTTTGTTATGTTACTTGTAAATAATAATTTGTTAAACTAATTGTGTGAAGAGTAGAGGCAGCTATGATAAGATTCCTTCTCCTTTCGGCTCCTTTCATTTTAAATTGTTTGTATTTTATTTTAAATTGTCTGTATTTTTTGTTGTACAGTAATTGTTTGTATTGCTTTTTTTCCTTTTCTTTTTTGTTGTTCTCTTTTTAAAATGAATAAATAAATAAAATAAACCTACTCCTCAAAACTGCAAAACTAAATTTTGTCAAAACAACAAAGTCCTTCTTATTGATTATGGTTGTTTTTTTAATTGTTCTGTTCTCTGCACACACCAGTCACACTATGCAAACCAGTTGTAAAAAGACGTTTAAACTGGAACAGTGTGGCGCTTGTGGCCTTGCTGTCTCGTTCATTGTGGGAGTGGGCGTCTGCGTGTGGTCGTTAACTCCTCCTTCTCGACCGCCACCACAGGGCTCCCCCTCCAGCAAGCGCAGAGGTCCTCTCCTTCAGCCCATTATTGAGGGTGAAACTGCACTTTTCTTCGACGACATCAAGGTGAAGAGCTGCTCCAGTAATCAGTGAACCTTGCCTTGCTCCAACCCTCATGCTTCCTCCTGATTCTCTGCCATCCTCCCTCTAACGAACCTGACGGGAGCCTGTTGATTGAGTGGCTGTAGAACTGTTCAATCAGTAGCTGCTGATGTTTCAGAAACAGGTGATGCTGTTTCGCCGTAAGCTTCACTTCATGCATTAAGCTTCTCTAGTCTGGTTTTGGTGATGAGATACCAAAGTTTAACACGTGGGGTTATGGCGTCCATTTAAAATCAGCTGTGAAGCAAACTGTGATTAATAACCACGGACGACTAACCCTGCATGACCTTCATGCTGTACAGTGCTTCGGCCCTGTGTGGTCTAACCTTTCGGCTGGTGTCGGTGGAACCTGCATGCGGGTTGTATCATTTCTTTCTGTGTCGTTTCTGTGCAGGAGGAGGAAGACGGCTCGGAGGACGACAGTGACACCAAGCCTCAGTTAAATGTGACCATAAGGCCTGAGTTTGGCGTGTTCAGCTTCATGGACCCCATGGATGAGGAAGTGGACGGTTTCATTTCACCTGTGGATGAACTTTCACCTTCCAAAACCTCAGGAGACATGGACCTGTCCAACTTGCACTCGGCTTCCACGTGAGTACAGACATAAGAGATGCACTTCTTGATTATTGTGGGAGGAAACCAGAAAGTTTTCTGGCTCCTTATTGACCTTAAACTGCTTTGCCCCTTTACAGAAGAGCATTTCACGCTTCACAAGTTACTCGCTAGGACTGTGCAGGTGTAGCTTTCATTGTCTCCCATCACAGAGTGAAGAGGAGAGTTCCATTCAATTAAATTCAGGTTATTTCTATAGCGCCAAATCACAACAGAAGCCGTGTCAGGGCGCTGAGCAGAAACATTCACAACAGACAAAAGACACTTAGTAAAAGTTTTCTGTCTAAGGAAGCAGCAGGTTGTGTTGGATAATAATATAAAAAGTGCTATGTGTTGTCATCATTGTACGTTTCCATACAATGACATATATTAGTTCTCTGCATTTGGCCCATCACACCTGGGATACGCCCAGGTGGAGCAGTGGGCAGCTATGTAAGCGCCCGGGGAGCAATAAGAGATTGGGTGTCCTGCTCAGAGACACCACAATATGTGTGAATGGCTGGGGATCGAACCTGGGACCTTCGGGTCCTGGGTCGGCTGCCCTTCCTCTACCCCATCATGTTGTCACAGTGTAGTGGACCTGACCTTGGTCTAATTGAGATGCGGGATACACCTTCGTCTCTTTGAACTGTCCCAGTGATTCCTTTTTACTGACCCTCTCAGTAAACAGACATTTAACACATTTTATTCCATTTAGTTGGAGTCTAAGAACATAATCTCTCACAAAGACACTATTTCTACTCTTTTAATTATGTTTTAATACAAATGTAATCTAAGCATCACCTGTGTTATTCATATGAGCAGTATATTCTTAATATGAGAGTGATCATTAATATGCTGGTATATTTTTAACACAAGTGTTCAATGAAACATTAAATATAGTTGACATGTCAGAGACACTGCCTTTTATTTAACAATAAATCACTAAATTTAACACCAAACATGTACACTTGATTGACTGATTTCAAATTCTTGCAAATTAAACTCGTCAGCAAATTTAATTGTGAACAACAGAAACAAGTGAAATGGATAAGAAAGTTCATTCTCAATAGTCCAGGTATCAAATCCGCTCATTCTCAATCAGTTCATCTGGACAGTTTCTTTTTAGTAGAAACGTTTCACCCTCACTCCAGAGGGCTTCGTCAAATTGAGAATGAACTTTCTTGTCTTGAACCACTTTGGACATGTCTGCCTGCCTGGGAGGAGTCGACGAGGGACAGGACAGCCCCCAGAAACCATCTTGGCTACAGCAAACTGGTTGGTCCACTTAAGTTGTTTACTTGGTGGGGTAACTTCAGTGTGCTTGGGACTACTCTGACTGACGAAGCCCTCTGGAGTGAGGGTGAAACGTTTCTACTAAAAAGAAACTGTCCAGATGAACTGATTGAGAATGAGCGGAAGTGATAAGGATGACAGTATTACTTTTATCTGTAGGCTCTTTTTCTTAAAGTTTAGTTACCAGCTTAAGATGAGATAAGGGAAGGAGGAAGAGAGGAGTTTAAGAGATGGAGGAGGAGGAAATCTATTTTGAGTTAACCAGACCGACACCCTTCCATACGGAAACCAGCTCGACTCATCGCACGTTCCAGTAAACAGTCAGCAACTCTGTACCTGTTACGCCAAAATTACACCACATGCGTTCCGGCTCCGCCCCGCTCCGGTCCGACCTCCGCAGCAAATACGCACCCATTATAATCAATGACAGAATTTACACTGGCTCCGCACGGCGGCGGCGAGCTGCGGAGAGCGGACGGCAGTCCGTCAAAATTAGAAATTTTTCTATTTCTGCCGGACGCCGGAGCTGTGCGGAGTCAACTTTTGAAGATTACGTCGCACCAACAGGAAAAGGAACGAGCACAACTTCCGTATTTACAAAATAAAATCACCACGGGCGGACTTAATCCTAGCTCTATACGGATTTATTTGTACAAAAATGCTTTCAAACTATCATTTATGACTACGCCTACAAACGCAATACAATAAATAAATAAATAAAGTATTTTATTCTGAAATGTAATACATCACTTCCTGTTGCTCAAACCATGTCCTGTCGCTCATTTACGAGAGAAGATCAAGGCAGCAGTCTCTACTGTTGTTCTCCTTCTTCCACCGAATGAATTGTTTTGTTCTGACTTACTTATTTATCACTTGATTTATCGCGCGATCCCGCAAATCCCGCGCATGCGTCTAGGAGCGGCGCATGCAGGCGGACCTGAGCTGAGCGGAGGTAGTGTAACTGGACTTTGAGACGCTCAGCTGCGACCTGCGGAGCGGAGCGGACCGTATGTAGTGTAAATTTTGGGTTAGACGTTCCGTCTCGGTTTAGTTAGAGTTGAGAAGCAGTCTTGGACTCAACGGGTCGTAGGTCCGGTGAAGTCCAGTTGAACTTCAGCGTGTTTACTGATTCAGCGTCGTTGAAGCCTGCTTTCTCCGGCAGAAGTCGTGGCACTCCCTGGTCAGTTTCAAAATAAAGCGTTCCTCAAAGAAAGTTCATTAAGAACTTGGAGCTTTTTTTAGCTTTGTTGAATTTATGGAGGCATCCATAAACTCTCAGCTGATAAACCAGTCTTTGACTCGTGACTGCAGTTTAATTCAGCTTAAAGAGAGCGAACATGACAGCTCTTACTGTCCATTCCAACTGAAGCGTTCACGGACGCAAACGCTTTTCTAAAAGTGTTGAGATCAGAAACTCGTCTCCTGAGTGGTTCGTGGACCAGGAGGAGGAGTGAAAAGTGAGACTTAGAAAGTCAAGGTTAAAGGTGCAGTCTGTAAGTTTTCTAAAAATATATTTTTAACATATTTCTTCACTCTGTCACTATCTCCTGACAGACTGATGTTAGACAAAGTAATCTTTGAAAAAACTATATTCCCCTTGCTTCTCCAGGTGTTACTAAAAGCATTTCTAAAAACCCACAGTGACCCGCCGTTAACCAGCCAATAAAAACCGTTTTTAACCAGCCAATAAAAACAGAGCTTCTCACTTCTCACGCTCCTAACCCACGCCCCTGCCTGTCCCAGCCCCAGCGGCCACGCAGGTTCTCGTTCAAAGTATTGCAAAGCGATGCAAAACTGTTTTGTATGTGACACAAATGTATTAAATTCCCCTTCTTCATCCCTGATCTGGACTTTTATTTTGTTTTTTTGCCAAAAGTCAAGGGATCACTTCCTCCTCCGCTGACTCCATGACTGAAACAATGAGGAATTGAATTTGTCATGAGCGAATTAAACTCTGGTTCAACGTGGCTGCGCGAGGCTCTGCAGATTTACTGGTGTTCTGGTGTGATGGACCAGCGCTCCATGTTTTTATTTAATTTTTTAGAACGTTTTATTAACATATAAACACATAATATGGCAGCGGCTGCGACAGGACATGCAGTGGAGGCGGAGCTAAGGAGGCTGAGCTGAATTTCAGCGAGAGCGAGGGGGTGCAGAGCCATATATGGCTCTGAGGGGGAGGGACCAGAATGCTTTCCCTGTTGAAATTTTTTCTAAGTGCTGCGTTCTACAGAAACTTACAGACTGCAGCTTTAACAGAGTCTGTTTAGAAAAACGGAGAGAATTGTTTTGGGAGGACAGGAGACAGAGCGGCAACTTTCGTCTACGACTTGATTCACCGTCTCAAAACAATTTAAACAAAGACTGGAAGATCATTCTGACTTATTCTTGCACTTTAACATAGTTCTCTGACTAAGACAGAGGAAAAATATACCAGCATATTAATGATCACTCTCATATTAAGAATATACTGCTCATATGAATAACACAGGTGATGCTTAGATTACATTTGTATTAGAACATAATTAAAAGAGTAGAAATAGTGTCTTTGTGAGAGATTATGTTCTTAGACTCCAACTAAATGGAATAAAATGTGTTAAATGTCTGTTTACTGAGAGGGTCAGTAAAAAGGAATCACTGGGACAGTTCAAAGAGACGAAGGTGTATCCCACATCTCAATTAGACCAAGGTCAGGTCCACTACAACAGTCTCCCAACTCGAGCAAGCACAAAGGAGACAGTGGGAAGAAAAAACTCCCTTTTGACAGGTAGAGCAAGTAAAGACCGCAGCAGAGAGAGGAAATGAGGTCAGTTTGTCCTCTAGTAGTCTAAGTCTATAGCAGCAGAACAAGACAACCCTAACTATAGGATTTATGAAAAAGTAAAGTGTTAATCCCAGTCTTCAAACTGGACAATGTGTCAGCCTCATGGACACAAACTGGAAGTTGGTTCCACAAGAGAGGAGCCTGACAACTGAAAGATCTTCCTCCATTCTGCTGCTGGAAACTCTAGGAACCACAAGTAAACCTGCAGTCTGAGAGTGAAGTGCTCCGTTAGGAAAATATGGAACAATAAGATCTGTAATATAAGATGGAGCTAGGTTGTTGAGAGCTTTGTAGGTTAGAAGTAAGAATTTGAATTCAGTTCTGGATTTGACAGGGAGCCAGTGGAGAGAAGCTAAAACTGGAGAGATATGATCTCTCCCAGTAACTCCAGTTAAGACTCTGGCAGCAGCATGTTGGATCAACTGAAGACTTTTTAAAGTCTGATGTGTCACATTACAGCCTGTACCAGTTTTTAAATCTACTGCAAGTGCAGAAATAAAAAGCAGCTTCTTTTCACTACTCATCCAAATATCAGTTATTTAAAAATAATCCGTCAGCCTCTGGTTCAGACTCACCGGGGTCGTTTTCCTCCCATCCCCCTCAAAGAACCACCAGAAGATAATCACGTTACACAATGGACAGATGTAGATTTTACTGAGAGCATGTGCTGCAAAAAATATATTTAAAAAAAACGCTCGTTTAACTTGTGGACTCGACCCGTACTGTGAATATTTAAAATCCTAATATGTAAAAAGTTTATTTTATTTTTTTAAATAATTCCCACACAATCCTGTACCTGATTTCATTCTGAGTTCACCTTCAGCAGAAAATTGTCAGTTTTTGGTGTCTGAGAACATAAAAGTCTGTTCAAATTAGATTAATATTCTGTTGAACACGAGTTTTTTAACGACAGATCAAACATCTTCATAGACGACAAAACGTTTCCCTTCGTTTTCTGTCGTTCTGAGAGGTTTTGTCCTTCATCCAAAGGACTTCATCAGTCTGAGGAGCCACAAACAAACTGTCCCACAAGCAGCACACTCACATAGTGGGAAAAACAGTTTGCTGGTGATAAGATGGTTTCTAGGGCCCACCCTCTCCCCTGTCGACTCCTCTGAGGCAGCCATGCCAAAGTGGTTCAAAACATCAAAGTTCATGCTCAGTAATCCAGGTACAGATCCAACAATGTTCAGCCAGGTCACCTGGATGTTTTTATTTAATTTTCTTACACGTTTCAACGACGACGACGTCAACAACAACAAATGATTTGTACCTGGATTATTGAGCGTGCACGTTGACGTTTCCCGTCGTCTTCTTATACAAGTCCTTCCAGAGACAAAGATTATGGAGCAAGGCGTACTGAAGCTTTGTGTTTTAGAATAAGACTAAAATATAACTATATTCAAGATAAAAACATGATGAAATGGAAGAAGAAGCCTAAATGTGCATGAGGCTGACACATTGTCCAGTTTGAAGACTGGACATAAGACTTTCATAAATCCTATAGTTAGGGTTGTCTTGTTCTGTTACTATAGACTTAGACTACCAGAGAACAAACTGACCTCATTTATTAAATTAATTGTTAAAATTGAATAGTTTTCATTTGATACTATTTCTATCTTAACATGTGATTCTTGACCTGCCATTGTGTATCTGTTCTTACCAAACCCAGCCGGTCGAAGCAGATGGACGCTTGTCCTGAACCTGGTTCTGTTAAAGGTTTCTTCCTCATGAGGGAGTTTTTCCTTTCCACTGTCGCCTTCAAGCTTGTTCAAGATGAGAGTTCTGCAGTCTGCTCCTCACAAATAATGTTAAATTATTATTTTATATATGAATGTTTCTGTTAATTATTTTATATATGAATGTTTCTGTTAATTATTTTATATATGAATGTTTCTGTTAATTATTTTATATATGAATGTTTCTGTTAATTATTTTATATATGAATGTTTCTGTTAAATTATTATTTTATATATGAATGTTTCTGTTAAATTATTATTTTATATATGAATGTTTCTGTTAAATTATTATTTTATATATGAATGTTTCTGTTAAATTATTATTTTATATATGAATGTTTCTGTTAAATTATTATTTTATATATGAATGTTTCTGTTAAATTATTATTTTATATATGAATGTTTCTGTTCAGTGCCTGAGACGATTCTTTTGTGACTTGGAGCTTTAGAAATGAACTGAACTGAATTTAATTCAATACCAGACGTCACAGCAGGATTTTCCTGAATGAGCCGAACGTTTTGATTTATGATTTGTTGAAATGGCACAAAAAATGTGGAACGAGAAAGTTGCTGAAAAATGTACGAAAGATAAACGTGTCACAATAGAGTGAATGCTTCATGAACATTCACTCTATCGTGACCCATTTCTCTTCTTCAGTGTCTTTCTCGTCTATTTCAACTAATCACAAATCAAAACGTTCGGCTCTTTCAGGACAGCCCTGCTGTGACTGTTGGTTTTGGTGCAACTTTAGCTGTTTGAAATATTTAGCCTTTTCTGCCATTTTTGTTGTCATATAAAATTAATTGAGCTCATTCTCAATCCTTCAAATCTTTAGATGTGTTTAAAACCTTTTACTGCTCCTTTCACATTTTGTTATGCTTCAGCTTCTTTCAGCTTCCTGCTGCAAATTTAAACACATTTTTTCAGCTGTTTTTTCAGCTGTTTGTGCTCCATTCAGATTATTTTTTTTCATCATTTTTGTGCTTCTAACTTCTTTTTGCTAATTTCAGCTTGTTGTGCTCCTTTCAGCTTATTTCTGCAAGTTTCAGCTTTTTCTACTATTTCAGCTACTATACAGCCATTTTTATGTTAATTTGAGCTTTTTAAGCTAATTCCACATTTTTTGCACTCACTTGAACTTTTTCAGCCTAATTCAGCAAAAATGTGCTCTCACCACTTCCTTCTTGAAATTTAAGCTTCTTTCTGCCTTTTTAGATACGTTTGAGCTTTTTTTGTTTGCGTGTTTGTTTTGCTTATTTCAGCTTTTTTCAGATACCATCACTTTTTGTGGTCATTTCTGTTTCTTTCGGCTTGCTTGGGAAAACGTGTGTTCTTTCCGCTTTCTTCTGCAAATTTAAGCTTGTTCTAACATTTTAGCCCCCCCCCCCCATTTTTAGCAAGTTTCAGCTTTTTTCAGATAAATTCAAGTTTTTCATGCTAATTTCTGCTACTTTCAGCGTAAACTTTATGCTAATTTCAGCTTGTTATGCGCCTTTCAGCTTACTGTAATTATGCTAGTTTCAGCTATTCCTGCTAGTTCAGCTATTATTTAGCTGTTCTGATGCTTATCCTACAGCTAATTCCACATTTTTTGTGCTCATTTCAGCGCTTTCAGTGATTTTTTTTGTTGCATATTCCAATTTTTTTTGTGCTAATTTCTTCCCATTTAAACCTATTTCAGCAAGTGTGTTCTTTCTGGTTTCTTCTTCAAATTTAGGCTTATTCTTCTATTTCAGCTAAACTTGAGCATGTTTTTATTTTTAGCTAATGTCAGCTGTTTCTCAGCAGGTTCTTCTGCATTTTCACAGGAAATGTGATTTCTGTAGTTTTGTTTTGGTGCGAGATGTTTAAACGCGTGCTGCTTGATCTCAGGCAGGAACTGGTTGAGCAGCTTCAGGAGACGAGAGAGGAGAAGAAGAGGATCCGCAAGAACCTGAAGGAGTTCGAGGACCAGTTCTTCAGACAAAACGGGAGGTAAGCGGAGCAGCAAGAGAACATGTTCGTCTTCAGGTGCGTCTCCTAACGTGTGTCGTCTCGTCTTTGAAAAGGACCGTCCAGAAGGAGGACCGCTGCCCGTTGGCAGACGAGTACCATGAATACAAACACATCAAGGCCAAGCTGCGGCTGCTGGAGGTGCTCGTCAGCAAGAGAGACTCCAGTAAATTCATCTGAGACTCAGATGTTAAAAAGCGCTAACGGGACAATAAAGGCGAACACACACGTGTGTTGGAAGAAACCGAGATCGACACGCTGCTCTGGGATCAGCTGACCTTGAAGTTTTGTGTAACCTTTCCATCTGCTCTGTCAAACACGGAGGGGGCGGAGTCATCCAGCCCACCTGAGAACTGCCGGACCTCACCTTCAAATCTGGACGTTGGTCCAGACGAAGTCACAGACGCACAAATGATGTAGATCACCTTGTTATAATGCTAATAATTTATTTTACCTATTTTTTGTAAAGTAAGAAAGTCTTTTCCGTTGAACTGTAGAAAAATACTGGAGTCAAATGGCTGTAGGTGTCAAATTATTTTTTGAAAGAATCTGTGAATAAAAGGTGTATTTATGTGTATTTTCTGTGGGAGATTTGTTTATTCCAGCTTCCACCATCATGCTACATCTGAAAGGATCTTTTTGGCTTCTTTAGCTTGCAGATGCACTTTAGCTTCAAACTTTCACCACAGCTCAAAGATCGCAGCTAGAGTTCCCGGAGGATGAGGGGGTGGCTCCCCTGCACCTTCGGGTGGAGGACGGGCTCCGACTGTTTGTACCTACACGCCGAATGGCAGTTCAGAGTATCCGGCCTTTTTGGAGTCCTTGGCGGTGGGTGCTGGAAGGTGCACCAGCCGACTCCTTTATTCTGCTGGGGGACTTCAAGGTCCACTGACATGATGTTTGAACTATGCATAAAATTGACCAACATAAATATCTTGTATCATTCAGCTATGTTCGTTTGTA
Source organism: Garcialebias charrua (assembly GCA_038048925.1). Taxonomy (NCBI): domain Eukaryota; kingdom Metazoa; phylum Chordata; class Actinopteri; order Cyprinodontiformes; family Rivulidae; genus Garcialebias; species Garcialebias charrua. The sequence continues at coordinate 31,993 of JBBPBX010012228.1, read as the reverse complement.
CAAGCAAAATCATAAATCAATTTAATTTAGATTTAAAAGTGATTTTAAACTTTGCGCCGTGTTTATTCACGGGAAATCCAATTACACGCGAATGCAACATCTGTGACGTAGGAAGGAGAAGCTCAGTTTGCGGCTGCAATGATAACGCATGCTCATTCTCAGATCGCCTTTTTTTTTGTATAACTTGAAAAATGCCGTTACGTTGTGTCGCATTTGGGTGTTCTAATATCATCAGTGAACAAGTGAGCCTTTTCACTTTCCCAAAAGATGAAATACTTCGTCAAGAATGGAATAAATAAAGCTGCCCCCCCCTCGGAGCTCCCTCGCTTCCTGAAAAGGTAAGACTCAAATAAATACGGGTGCAGACCTAAATTAGAACCTGCTGTTTCTTGTTCATCTAACTTTCTGCTTCCCAAACTGAAGACAAATCGCTCAAATCTTCACTTAGATTGATAAATTAGTCGGTTTATTTATTGTCTGCCATGAATATGTAAAAGCGGCGTTCTAAAGACGTTCTCCCTACGTCACAGATGTTGCATTCACGTGTAGTCGGATGTTCCGTGAAGAAACACTTTTTAATTTTAAACTCACTTTGAAAGGAATTTTCATTAATTTATCATTTTGTTTGCAAAAACGAACATAGTTGAATGATACAAGATATATATATCTTGTAACATTTTATGCAAAGTAGAAAGATGTCACAGTTTAAATGCACATGTGGGTAACGACGTGACCTGGAGGGGATTGATTGGGAGGAACGGCCTCTGACCTGAACCCAAGTGGTGTTCTGTTGTTGGACTTCTGTGCTAGTCATAAGTTTATCCATCACAAACATCATGTTCCAACATCAGGGTGTACATACATGCACGTGGCACCAGGTGGACCTAGGTCGTAGATGATGATTGACTTTGTAGTCGTGTCGTCTGATTTGCGACTTTTTGTATAAACGTCCAACCAAAGACTGGGTGGCTAGAAAACCTTGGTACAAAACGACTGTCGCGTCGTTTTTATCATGCAACATTGTTTAATGTGCTCCTTGTTCAAATAAACGTAAATGAATGAATGAGAGGAGCCGAGCTCTCAGCTGATCACCACCTGGTAGTGAGTTGGACCAGACGGTGGGGAAGATGCTGGGAACGCCTGGCAGAAGAACCCGTCATCAACTCACCTCCGGGTGAGCTTTAGCCACATCCCAGCTGAGGCGGGGGCATCGAGTCCAAGTGGATCATGTTCTACGACAATGGTTTTAGTGGCTGCTTTGAGCTGCGGATGCAAGGTGCTTCTCTTAGTGGCCATCCTCAAACTGTTGTAGACGCCTCGGGTCCGGGAGGCTGTCAAGCTGAAGGAGGAGTCCCATTGGTCTTTGTTGACTGGTGGGACTCTGGAGACAGCCGAGTACTGGAGGTCCAAGCGGTCTGCAGCCTCGGCTGTTGCTGAGGTAAAAGCTCGGATGTTGAAGGAGTTCAGCGAGGCCTTGGATAGAAACGATGTCGGCTCCGAGGAGATCCTGGTAAACCATCAGGCAGCTGAGGTAGAGCAGCTCTTTACCAACATGTTCATTGAAGGTGCTGTTGGACCTCCAGTGATGTCGTCAGGAGATTGAAGGAATACTTCTCAATCCCACCAGCACGTCTTCCATGGAGGAAGCCGAGTCGGAGGACTTCGAGGTTGATCAGTCCATAACCGTGGTCGAGGAAGTTGAACAGCTCAGAGGCAGCAGAGCTCCAGGCGTGGATGAGATTAAGGATCTGGATGTTGTGGGGCCGTCTTGTCTTGGTTGACACACCCTTGCAACGTCGTGTGGACATCGGGGGGCAGCGTCACTGGATTGGCAGGTGGTTCCAACATGTCCAACTGGGAGGAGACCCCGGGGAAGACCCAGGACACGCTGGAGAGGCCACGTCTCTCAGTTGGTCTGGGAACACCAGTTCTCCCAGAGGAGCTGGAAGAGGCTGAGGAGAGAGACGTCTGGACCTCCTGATCAAGATGCTGCCCCCGAGACCCGAGTCCAGAACAAGAGGAACATGATGGATGGATGTCTTGCTTTATGGAGAGGTTCTTAACAATAATATTGTGGAAGGCCGTTTTAATGTGAAAGAGGAAAAATGGAAATATATACATTTAACCAGATGAACGAGCGAACACTACTCTGACTTGTCCAAACGAGTTTTAAAACAAGCCTGGAAAAAACAATTGTAGCACTTTATGCAAATGCTTTTGTTCATGGTTAATTTGTCAGCTACATATTTATAGACTTGCTGGAACGTGCCTCAGGTTACACAGTAGGTGCTACAGTTCACTCGTAAAGAATCTAATGTTTACGTCAATACCACTTGAAGCTAAATGGACGGTAAAGATTTAGAAAATGTCTTGGACCCTTGAGCTCTGAACGGTTTTATTCTGGCAACAATCCACACTGGTCTTTGCTCAGATTAGCAGTTGTCTTGTCGATCGAGCCAGAAATTAACAGTTTCGTTCAAGAAGCGAACAACAACAGGTAAGATATTAATTGTTCATAACCTTTCCACAAAACCCCGCCTGAAATTATCTGTATTGTTAATCTCCGTCTTCCAGTTGGACTTGCAAACAGCACCCAGTTAGCTGGTTTAACAAACTGGAGAACACCAGGCTACTAAGGACAGGTCATTATTCAAGATGTAAACTTAGACTATTTCTAACCCATTTTGCAGCTTTCACCTGAAATACAGACGACCTGGATGTCAAGTCACTGAACTTAAAATCAAACAGTGTTTCTAATCAAGCACGCAGGTTTTCTGTATTGATGGAAACAAACAAACATAATAACTTGTCTATAAAGCAACGCTGAACAATAAAGCATTTGTTATGAATTTATTACAGCACAAACTGAATAAAAAACCTTCAGTATTTATGTAACTGGGGCTTGGTGGACTTTTGAGGTCGAGGCTCGGTCGTCCAAATTTCCAACGTCAAGTTTTAAATGTGCAAAGCACAACTTTTACAGCTGTTTGGTTGTGGAAGCTGCTTTATGATCCACAACTTAACAGGAAGGAGCACATGATGATTAGAACGTGTTAACGAAAAATTACCAGTTCTTTCTTTAAATAAAAAGCAAGAATCAAATGTCCAGATTTAAAAGAAGCGGTACGACTAACGTCAAAGCAAGAGTTTGTATTCAAGATGCTATTTACACACATTATACACTTAATTAGTCAAAATAAGTTGGTAAATATTCTCTTTAATAAATTAAAATAATCAAATGCAACACAATGCGTCGGGGTAAGAGCAAAACCTTTTCAACGGTAAAAATAGAATTTAAGGAATATAAAATACACAGCTTTGAAAAACAAACGGATGAAATAAAGTCCCAGAAGTCGTTTCTGTTGATCCCAGGTCATCATGCAAATCTCAGAGAGCACAGTTTTAAACACACGGACATGTTTTGTCATATTCATGTTTATGAGCCGCTGAAATAAAAACCATGATCTGGACGTTCACATGTCAGTGACCTGTGTGTGCACGGAGCCGTGTCACGTGCACTCTGTATGGCTGTTTGGCGCTCAGACCAGGCTGAAGCCCTCGTACTGCTCCACCGCCTGGGTGAGGTGGCGCCGCAGGATCTCTTTGGTCTGGTAGCAGGGCATGTCCAGCAGGTTGTAGCAGGTGTGGGCCACAGGCAGGTAGCGCTCCTCAGCCGGGGTGGACTGGAGGACGATGCGCAGGCTCTCCATGCCGTGGATGGGAATACGATCGGTGCCGGTGAGGAACACTGCAGACACACACACACACATGGTGGAGCTCAAACAAACTGCAGCCAACACACACACACACACACATGGTGGAGCTCAAACAAACTGCAGCCAACACACACACACACACACATGGTGGAGCTCAAACAAACTGCAGCCAACACACACACACACACACACATGGTGGAGCTCAAACAAACTGCACGGTTTGGGAGTTCTGGTGGATTTGTCTGGTCCATGCAGCCACAAAGATGAACTTTAAGACGAGTACGGCCATTTAGAGCTGACCAGGCCTCACAAAGACGTGTGTGAACACAAAGCCAGCATCACAGAGTCAAAGTAAAGTAAAGAGTCCAACATCGACCGTTCTGCACGATGGAAGGAGACGAACTGTCACCGTGAACGTCTCACACATATCCACTGCTCAAGGGCATAAAAGCAGTGGGTTGACTTCAAACCCCTTCAGTTTGAATCATTTAATGTCTCTCTTTTAAAATAATCTTGTCATAATCACAAATAATATATATACAGTATAATATATATAAATTCTGATCATAATGAATGCATTTCTGAATACAGTATAGGAAGATGTTGGAAGATGGAACATGAATTTACTCAAACATCTTCAAAAAATATTTACTTCATTTAGATGTGCTTTACAAATTGTATTTTTTAAAGCATGTAATTAACAAATCAACTAACGCATCAAATACTGCATATGCCACTTTGCCTCTATACCAACATCAACTACCTCATACATATACTGTGTACATTAACTCATATGCTGCTGTGCCACTCTTTGCAAATGTCAATGCTAGAACCTTCAGTTTATTTTATAGATATACTTTTTATACTACTATGCAAAAACTCAGGACAGTATTACACTTTTATTATTTCATTTTATGCTTATGTTCATTAAATGTTTAGTGTTTTAGTGTTGGTGTAAATTTTCATACTTTTATACTACTATGCAAAAACTCAGGACAGTGTTACACTTTTACTATTTTATGCTTATGTTTATTAAATGTTTTAGTGTTTTAGTGTTTAAATGGTTACTGTTGCACCGAGGGACTGAGAGAAATGCAATTTCAATCCTGTGTATGTCCTGTACATATTGCAGTTCTGACAATAAAGTTGACTTTGACTTGACTTTGAAATATCATGAAATAAAACAAGGACGAGAGTAATTATCAACCAGTTGAATTAAATCTGTATAAAAAAAATCAAAGTAGTAGATTGAAATGCAAGTATAAAAAAATAGGGAAATTTCACATTTTATGTTAATTCACGCACTAATTCTAAAATATCATTTTAAACTACCATAAATAAGAAATTATCTGATTTAGTTAAAGATGCACGTACCGTAGATAAAGTGCCACTTCGTCTTATTTTATTTTTCTCAAGCAGCAGCAACAACTTCATTTATTACAAAGGAAAAAAGTTTATAATTCACCTGCATGCACATTAATAAAGAAAATATAAAGGATCACTTACGTAAGAACTGCTTCTTCTTGACCAAAGGGAACTCGTGGAAAACCTCCCAGAACCACCTGACTGTTGGGTGAGTCGACGTGAACTCACCTTTGTACACAGCGTTCTGCAAAGGGTGCGTCAAAACAAAGACATGAACACCGTCAGAAAAACATCACCCGAAAACGTCTCTCATTTACCAAAATAAAATAAAATATGGTAGAGCTGCTGCCTCTCAGCGAGCAGGTTGGCGGTTCAAATCCCAGCCAGGACCTTTCTGGGTGGAGTTTGTATGTTCTCTCCGTGCACGTGTGGGTTTTCCCCGGGGACTCCGTGTAAAGAACCATAAATACATTTAATTACAACAAATCTGAATGCATTTTATTTTGATGTTTCTGCAGTGATGTCGGTGACTTCCAGTCTCATCTGCACACTTTTATTTTGTATCTGCACACTTTTATTTTGTATCTGCACACTTTTATTTTGTATCTGCATTTCCTGTCCAGGGCAGTGGTGTAGCCGGTTTCCCCAAGTACGGCAGTAAGTTTAGCACCGAGTCACTGTAAAGGTAATTTTTGTACTAGCAGCCCCTCTGAAGAGGCAACAGACGTGTTGGTTTAAGTATTTAATATAAAATGTTAATGTCCATTTTAAATATTAAGACAACATGTGAACGGAAACGATGTAAAATAATCAGTTACAAACGTTCTGCATGTTTCCAGCTTTTACGGTGGTGATATGATACAACGACAATTAGAACAAGGTTCAATGGAATTAAGATAAGATGGAAGTTTATTGATCCAGCAGGAAATCGTTGTATTCAAGTCAAGTCATCTTTATTTATAGAGCACAGTTAAAACAGATAAACTGTTATCAAAGTTTTTAAAATCTCATCCAAACATCAATTAAGTCTAATCCTTGTTCGAGGAACACGCTACACTCCGGTTTCCTCCCACACACCAAAAACATGCATGTTCGACTGATTAGTAACTCTAACTGTCCCCAGGTGAGAGAGAGTGAGAGAATATTTGTCTCCAGGTGTCTCTGTGATGGACTGGAGACCTGTCCAGGTGTCCCTGTGATGGACTGGACACCTGTCCAGGTGTCCCTGTGATGGACTAGAGACCTGTCCAGGTGTCCCTGTGATGGACTAGAGACCTGTCCAGGTGTCCCCCGCCTCTCGCACAGTGAGGGCTGGATTAGTTCACCAGTGACCCCCTCGACCCGAAAAGGAAGAAGCGGGTCAAGATGATGGATGGATGAAAATAAAATAATCATTTTGTTATTTTTGACATATTCAGTTTTTCAGTTTGTGTCTCGTTAGAACAGCTTCACGAACACGTTGCGTCAGCGTTTTGTGAAAAATCCTCAGATAAATGGTTCAACGCCGTCAGAGGGAAACGTGCAGTTCAGACGCGTGTCATCCTGCAGGTTAAGATGATGTCATTCTGTTTTAAAAAACTAAACGGAGTCTGGACAAATGGAAAAGACGGAAAACGTCCGGCGGTCGAGCTCACGAGCAGCTGATCACAAGTTTTAAACAGGAAGTCCCACATGTTCATGTGTACGAAGGTAACATCCTCCATGTTCTGTCTTAAGAAAAGGAATAACAGTCAATGGTTGAATTAAAGGTTAATTCAAGGGTCAGTGTCTTGCCCAGGGACACTTCAACATATGACTGCTGGTGGAATCGACCCCCCAACTCTCCCACTGGAGGACGACTGCTCAAACCACTCAGCCACAGTTGAGTCGTTGTTGCTGCATGACCCACCTTCTCTTCAGGTCCAGTTCATGGACAGATGTTCTGACATGTTCCTTCAGAATTATCTGATACAAATCAGAATTCATTGTTCCATCAATGATGGCAAGAAGTCCTGGTCCAGATGCAGCAGAACAGGCCCAAACCATGATACTACCACCACCATGTTTCAGATGAGATAAGGTTCTTCTGCAGGAATGCTGTTGTCCTTTCTCCAAACATAAAACTTTTCATTTAAACCATAAAGTTCTACTTTGTCTCATCGTCCACAGAACATTCTTCCAACAGTCTTCTGGTTTGTCCACGTGATCTTCATCAAACTGCAGACGAGCAGCCATGTTCTTGTTGGAGAGCAGTGTCTTCTCCTTCAACCCTGTTGTTCAGAGTTCTCCTGATGGTGAACTCATCAACATCAGTCAATGTGAGAGAGACCTTCAGTTGTTAGAAGTTACCCTGGACTCCTTTGTGACCTCGTCCACCACGTCTTGTTCTTGGAGTGATCTTTGTTGGTCCTCCACTCCTGGGGAGGGAACAATGGTCTTGAATGTTCTCCATTTGTCCACAATGTGTCTGACTGTAGGTTAGTGGAGTCCAAACTCTTTACAGATGTTTTGTGACCTTCTCCAGCCTGATGAGCATCAACAACTCTTTTTTTTCTGAGCTCCTCAGAAACCTCCTTTGTTCCTCCAGGATCCACTTCCACCAACATGTTGTGAAGATCAGACGCTGATAGATCCTGCTCTTTAGATCAAACAGGATGATGGTAAATGGTAAATGGAGCTTATGGCATCACTCACACCTGATCATCATCATTGACTGAAAACACCTGACTTTAATTTCACCTTCAGATTTATGATAATCCTAGAGGTTCACAAACTTTTACCACTCACGGATATTGAATATTGATCATTGTCTTCAAAAAATAAATGACCACGTTTAATATTTTAGTCTTGGTTGTTTAACTGGGTTCTTTTTATCTACTTTTAGGACTTGTGCAAAATCTGATGTTTTAGGTCATGTTGATGCAGAATCAGAATAAACTTTATTGTCATTGCACCGAGGTACAGCGAGAACATGTATGTCCGAAAGATGGACGGAGTGCACAAAGCTGCTGCTATATAAGCGCAGCCCTTTTATTCTCATTCAGAATAATATTTTGCTTAGACGAGAAAAGGGAAGAAAAACATATGGTATAAAAAAGATCTCTCACACCGTGTTCTAGACAGGGCACGGTGTGAGGCATAAAAAAAACTACCACAGCAAATCAACATAAATAGACATGATACATGTACATATATAGCTGGTGAAGTCATTGAATCTTAAAGGGAAGTCTTAGCATAGTCCAGAGCCCCCCACCCCCCTCTCAGCTATTGTCCAGATAAGAAGTGCTGTTATCATCAGCTCAGTTGAGAAATATAGAAAATTATAAAGAGTTGACAAACTTTCAGCACGTCTAATGAAAGCACCGTGGGAATGAGTAAAAGAGAAACTCTCCGGTGCTTTGCAGAAGCTGGAGAGACTCACGAGGTGCGATAAAAGTTGTGGACCATTTACAACAGATGTGTTTTACACAAACTCTCAAAGTGATCAATGAAAGTACAACTGTAACTGATCACCTCGTGGAGAGAGTTCAATTCAAGCCGACAGCCAACTATTTCATCAAGGGGCTTTAAGTGATTTGGGTCAAAAACCTCAGTTCTTGGTCTGTTCAGGTGTTTTTGACCTGATCAGGTGAACAGTCTGTTTTTTGGTCAACATGATGCTGAAAACCATCTGGTGTGTTTGAAGAGCTGCAGACGGCCCTTTGTGAGCATCAGGACCAACGAGGAAACTACAAAACTGTGGAGGCAGTACACGACTTTATTTATCAGAATGTTTATTGGTTGTTGAAACCAAGCCTCTGGAAATGGATTGAAGGCAAAACAAACAAACCAACAAACAACTTCAAATATATCTTATGCAAGTTATTTAAAACAGTTGAAATGAGGAGCATAATTCTCTACAAAACTTGCAAATACAGGTAGTCCCCGACTTACAACGTTTCGGACTTACGAACGCATCTCACTTTAAAAAAAAGATTTTTTTTATTTTTTTAAAATAAATTAATACATGTACAGTACTGTACAGTCACCAAGCACTTAGCCTATCCTAACACAGTTAAGGAGTGAGTTGAATTGTCTCCCTCCTCCCTAGCAGGCTCCATTCACATAAAGGGAGCTAGCTCCCTTTATGTGAAAGGGAGACAATTCAACTCACTCCATCTTTAAAAACTGTGTTAGGATAGGCTAAGTGCTTGGTGACTGTACATGTATTCATTTATAAAAAATAAATTGTATGTGATCCGACTTAGTGATTTTCGACTTACGAACGGTCCTTAGGTCCGAAACTCGTTCGTAAGTCGAGGACTCCCTGTACTTGTTAAAATTAATTCTTGTGCTGGCTTGAACAGTTAAAGTTTGACTCCTGAACCTGAAAGTGTCCGGCCGGCTGCAGAAACTGACCTTCTCCATCTCCTCCCAGTTGTAATTGTTGTTGCCGACCACCATGGCCATCAGCTCGGAGGGCTGGAACAGCGACAGGATCTCCCCCCCGCACACTTTCAGGAAGCCAGAGGAGAACGCCGAGTACTGCTCCGACACGGAGTCTGAGAACACGTAGCTCAGGTAGGCCTCCACAAACTGCTTCCTGAAACACACCAAACCATCATCAGCTCATCAGATGGGCTGCATCCTCACAATCATCTGTTGAGGAAAGAGTTCATCCTCGCTGTAAACACTTCCTCTCTCATTGTGTCATTTCTGTGGGCTCTCCATGTTCTTGTATTGTTTTCTGACCAACAGTTCATCAGAACCTTCTGGTTTCAAGTTATAATAATAATAATAATTAATTCAATTTATAACGCACTTTTCATTACTGAAAATCTCAAAGTGCTACACATATATTGAATGCTACACACATTCATAAACCGGTGGCGGAAGACTACCATGCAAGGTGCTTTCCAGTCCTACCGGGAGCAACTCAGGGTTAAGTGTCTTGCCCAAGGACACAACGACACATGGTGCGGGTCCCGGGAGTCGAACCGCCAACTTTCCGATCGGGAGACGACTGCCATTACCACTACACTACGGCCAGAGGTGTTTGAAAGTTTATGAACTCTTTATAATTTTCTATATTTCTGCATCAACATGACCTAAAACATCATAATAATAATATTAATACTGTAATACTACTAATACTACTACTACTAATAATAATAATAATAATAAGTTAAGAAACCAGGTCTCTCTTGTAAATGAGTCCCTGAGGCTCAATGGGATTAACCTGTAGAAATTAATGAATGAAGCCTGATTTGATTTGATTTGATGTTTATTCATTCATTTTAAAAGAACAATACAAGACAGTTTCATCAGATACAAGAATACAAGTAGGATAAAATGAAAGGAGCAGAAAGAAGATGAAATCTTATTATATCTGCCCCTTATTTCACAGTTTGTTCAACCAATGATAACCTTCAAACTACATCACAAAATGAATAATTCTACTTAATTTTACTAACTGTAATACACAAACTACATCACAAAATGAATAATTCTACTTAATTTATCTAACTGTAATACACAAACTACATCACAAAATGAATAATTCTACTTAATTTTTCTAACTGTAATACACAAACTACATCATTCTAACTGTAATACACAAACTACATCACAAAATGAATAATTCTACTTAATTTTTCTAACTGTAATACACAAACTACATCACAAAATGAATAATTCTATTTAATTTTTCTAACTGTAATACACAAACACACTAAGTTACATCATATATAGTTTTTGAGCAAGTCCTTTTTGACCTTTTTCTTAAATGTATACATTGATTTTGCATTTTTAACATCACTCTCCAGAACATTCCACAATCGAACTCCCTGAATTGAGGTAGACCGTCCCTTTAAGCTGGTTCTGAATTGTGGTTTGATGAATATCTCTGTCCCTTTGAGATTGTAATAACTTTGTCTTTTTATAAAATGTCTTTGGATATTTAAAGGTAATGTGTTATTATGAGCCCTATACATAACTGATAAAATACTATATTCTACCAATTCCTGGAATTTCAATAAATTTAGCTGAAGAAACAAGGTGTTTGATGGGTGACTGAAATGTTTTCTGGTGATTACTCTTACAGCTCTCTTTTGTAAAATAAAAACAGGCTTTGTAATTGTTTTGCACGCTTTTCCCCAAACCTCAATACAATAGATTAAACGTGGAACAATGATTGTGTTATACAACATATACAGAGCTTTATCAATTAAAAAATCCCTGACTTTATACAGTACTGCAATTGATCTAGCTATTTTTGTTTTAATGGAATTTACATGATGTTTCCATGTCAGTTTGTCATCAATGATAACACCCAGAAACTTCACTTCACTCACTTTACAGATCACAACATCTTCAATTTCAAATGGATCATCAACAATTCTCTTTTTGTTACTGAATATCATGTAATTAGTTTTATCTAAATTCAAAGATAATTTGTTTAATTTAAACCAAGTTTGTATTTTTATAAATTCTGTTTTCATCATATCCAAAATCTGTTTTATGTCTTTACCCGAACAGAAAAATGTGGTGTCATCGGCAAAAAGAACACATTTAAGAAGTCCTGACACATTTACCAAGTCATTCACATATAAAATAAATAACTTTGGTCCAAGCACAGAGCCCTGAGGAACTCCACAAGTGATATCACGGAGGTCAGATCTAACATCATTTATTTGCACAAACTGTTTCCTATCTTTCAAATAGCTAGATACCCACTGTAATGCTGGTCCTCTAATACCATATTTATTTAGTTTTTCAAGGAGAATGGTGTGGTCAATGGTATCAAATGCTTTTTTTAGATCAACAAAAACACTAACACAGTACTGTTTATGATCGACAGCATTAGTTATTTGTTCCATTAAATCCATGAGAGCCATTGATGTAGAGTTTTTTCCTCTAAACCCATACTGACTGCTACTTAAAATATTTTGTTTATCAATAAATTGATCCAATCTGGTCACAAATAGTTTTTCTAGAATTTTTGAGAACTGTGGTAACAAGGATATTGGCCTATAATTATTGAATACACATTTATCACCATTTTTAAAAAGAGGAATTACCTTTGCTACTTTCATGTTATCTGGAAATATTCCTGTTGAAAAAGATAAATTGCATATATATGTAAACGGTTCAATAACATAACTCATTATTTCTTTTACAAACATCATATCCATGTCCACCCAGTCTTTTGATCTCTTGTCTGAGAGATTTTTTACCATTTTCATAATTTCCTCTTTGTTAGTTTCTGATCTAACTGCGGTTAATAGTTTTTGAGGATTTTCTTTTTAAAAAAACATCAGTTTTACTAATTTACTGTAACATCATGCTTTTCTATTTATTTATATTATTATTAGACATTAAGGATGTTTATCTTGCAGTAGCAGACGTCTTACTGGTTCTGACACACTTTCAGTGGACACGTTTTAATGGACGTCTGTTCAGTTATTTGAACTGTGCCGTTAAAGCAGCAGTAGCTCAAATACCCATTCGTTACAACCTACGAGTGCAGGACTAACACATTGATCATTAAAATGTTCACTACTGACATTTTTGTACTAATACCACTAGATCAATTCTGTAGGTAAACTTTATTTAAATTCAAAAGAAAAACTTTTGGAAACGAAGCTCCTGGTATAAGAACGTGAAGTAAAGTGTTGCAGATAATCTGTGCCTTTATATTGAGACAATCACTAGATCCAGCACATATCTGAATGTAATTTAACTATTTAGGCAACTTCTGCAGAAAGACGTGCAGAAGTGCTTAAAAGTTTATGAACTCTTTATAATTTTTTATATTTCTGTATAAATATGACCTTAAACATCTTCAGATTTTACATAAGTCCTAAAAGTAGATAAAAGAAGCCAGTTAAGCAAATGAGACTAAATATTGATCATTTATTTATTGAGGACAATGATCCAATATTAAATATTTATGAATGGTTAAAGTATGTGAACCTTTGTGGTACTCGGCCACAGTTGAGTCGTTGTCGCTGCATGACCCACCTTCTCTTCAGGTTCAGTTCATGGACAGATGTTCTGACATTTTCCTTCAGAATTATCTGATATAATTCAGAATTCATTGTTCCATCAATGATGACAAGAAGTCCTGGTCCAGATGCAGCAGAACAGGCCCAAACCATGAAACTACCACCACCATGTTTCACAGATGGGATAAGGTTCTTCTGCAGGAATGCTGTTGTCCTTTCTCCAAACATAAAACTTTTCATTTAAACCATAAAGTTCTACTTTGTCTCATCGTCCACAGAACATCTTCTGGTTTGTCCACGTGATCTTCATCAAACTAGTAATAGTAATAGTGGTAGTAGTAGTAATAGTAATAGTAGTAATAGTAGTAGTAATAGTAATAGTACTACTAACTCCACATGCTCACATTTTGGTTTCAGTGAATTGAAAAAGCCCCCTGGATAGGGGTCGAAACGTCTTTTGCAACAAATAAAGTCCAGTTGATCTTGTATTGAACGCCTTTTTGATTTTATCATGTCCTGGACGACTGAGAATCTTCACCAGCATAGAATAGAATAGAATAGAATATATCTTTATTGACCTTGACATTGCACCGGGGCACAAAGACAACGTTAATGATTACGCACATTCATCATAGGATAGGGACGAGCGCACGAAGTCGCAGCAGTATAAAAACCGCGCCACCACAATCAGATATGGAAAAAGGAAAGACACAATAGGTATCATTTGTGTTATTCAAAAAGAGAGTCTATCAAAGATTGCCTGAGGACACTCCATGATAAAGTCCCAAAAACTCTAACAGCATTAAGCACATCACACGAGACATAGTTGCAGTTTTGACGACAGGCGGGAGGAACAGTCTGTGTGTATTCTGTTCAGATAAGAGCAGTTCGCTGGTCTCAGAGCTCGGCTCCAACCGAGAACGCACACACAGAAACCTCTTGGGGGAGGGGGGTTGGGAGGGCAGCGGGCCCTTCAGCTCCCAGCTCAGGAGAAGATTTGTAGCAGCCTTCAATTCAAGGCCAGAGACCAGATTAGATTTGTTGCTTATTTTTTCAGTCAGACCACAGTGTTCTTTTTACTGCAGTCTTTTAGTCCAGGTGCAGCTTCTGGGTCCAAATCGCCGAATCGAGTCAGGTTCCGAGCTAAAAAGATCCTTCCGTATGTGCCCTGTTTGAATCCGAGCGGCTGTAAAAACGAGTCCCACACACCACGGTCCGCGGCAGCCGCCGCTTCACCACCGTGTGATTCAGCCCGCACAACAGCTGGGAAGGTCATTCATAGCCTGGTTCAAAGCATTTTTGCTGAGCAGGAAGTCTCGCCAGCACGCCGATCGCGGCGGTCCCTCAGCCTTCAGTGGCAGGAGCCACCGGTATCCCAATAAATCACAGAGGTTCCACGTCCCCGACAGAGTGAGCGGACAGTTACATTAGCCTGCTCATCGAGTCCATAATGTAGCTCACCGCATGCGTGTCGAAAGGGCGCTCTGGCTCTCCCCGGCCAGAACGCTTCGCGGAAATTTATGTTATCGATAGTATCGATAGATGAAATGGCCCAGAAAGCAGTCCACGCACATAAATCCATCCCAAATTGGTTCGAGCGAGCGCTGAAGAGTTATAGACGAGACAAATGCAGAAGCAGGGAGGGGGAAACCAGCGAGGTGAGGAGCGAAAGGAGATGCGACCTGCCCTGCCGAGAGCTGCCGAGAGCATAGTACTAGTAGTAGTAGTAGTAACAGCAAAACAAAGGTAAAGAGCTTATATTATATTGCTTCTCTTCAGCCAGTAAAACGTGGTGTGTGCGGATTTTGAAAAAGTTACACAGAGCACACAGTAAAAAAAAAAAAAGATGAAAATGTAATTCCCAGACGTCACAATAAAACATTCTGTTAAACCTTCAGTGTGCGTAGACAAGATGAATTTGTTCCAGTTCTTTCCTCCGTGTTTTCTTGTCGAGTGGGATTTAGGAGAAACTGCAGCTTTTTGTTTTTGCATCTGTTCCCCACAAGCTGCTGGACACGCCGACACGCGACTCTTTGAGGAGCACCGAGCCGTCGGCACAAGGACTAGACCGAAACATGAAGCGAAAAATAACGCAGCTCTGAGAAATACGACTGGATTCAGCACAGATCGTTGTTTCATTTAAAACTGAGCAACCGGCTGCGAGAAAAAACTTTTTAACAGTTTTTATCCTTTCATAGAGAACGCAGCGAGACGTTGCATCACGCCTAAAAGAAGAGAAACGTCATCTTTTTAACAGTTTTTATCCTTTCATAGAGAACGCAGCGTGACGCTGCATCACGCCTAAAAGAAGTGAAACGTCATGTTGAAGTTTAAATTTGAGGAGCGGAGCGTCAGACCTGTTGTTTCTGTCCACAGCGATGCTCTGTCCTCCGGGCACGAGCTCTTTGACTTCCATCATCCCATAATTCTCTCTGGTGATCTACGATGAAAACAGGAAACAATCTTTTCTTAGGCTGAATACAATGAAGTTTACAATTTATACTTTTGTAGTTCACTGATAAATCTGATAATTCTCCATTTTCTCTATGAAAATATTAAAACAAGCTTTGATGGCAGTTGTGCATTTATTCCTCAGCTGCTGAAAATTAAACCAATCAGTGTCTGAGTGTGATTTTCTCGCTGCGGCCCAAAGATGGTCTCTCCTGTGCAGGAGGTCAGCTAGTTCAGGAGTAAACCAGGGGCTGTCTCGACCCTTTATCCTGAACTGCCGGAGAGGAGCGCGTTTGTTCACAAAATAAATGAAACTATTATGAAAATAGTTCCAGGCGGTGTTCACGTCGTTGGTTAATAGAATACGCTGCCAGTCAAAGTGGGATAGATCCCAGAGGAATGACTGTTCACAAAAACAATACTGTAGTACCAAATCAATTCATTTATTTATTATGGTCTTATTTTAATGAACTTTTGTTCAGTTTTTATTGTTGCAAAGATTTATTTCATATGAGTTGTTTTTTTAAATCATAGTATACAAACAGTCCAGGGTGACTTTTTTTTTTTTTTTTTTTTACCATATAATGATTTGATGACAATAAACGGAGTCTGAACTTTTCCTTTGTGTAGCCAAAACTAACAGCTAGCTGTAAGCTGTTTATTGTGTTATACTGCAACATCAGGATAACATTATATAACGTTGTAACGTTATGAGTCATGTTTGTAGGAAAAAACACACACAGTGCTCACAAGTTTGATCAAATAACTGATTATTAAAAGCAACACGTGTGAAGGACCTTTAGCAGAAATGATAAATGATCATGACTAATTCAAAAATTTTAAAAATTTTAAAAATACAGAATCTGTCTCATGACTAAAATACAAAAATCAGGTACATAAAAAATAAACATATAAAACGTGTAGAAAAAGTTACACACAGAGAAGTTGAGCAGAAATGTCTCCTCCACATCTCCTTCATGATCCAGAAGTTCCTGTAGACTTCTGAATAAAGAAAAACAACTTTTAGTCTCAATACTGAACAACGTCGACATGTGGAGCTACAACAGACACGAGACTAGCTTCAAGCCGTGCACGCTCACTTCAGAATCAATCATCAAAATGAGTGAACGTGCACAGGACAGTCCTGCTCTACAGAAACAGTTTTACAGCGAGACTCGAGTCTCTTTCCAAACACGCTGCGTTCTGAAGACCAACCTGCAGCGTGTTTGACGAGCGAGACTCGCACCGACGCTCGTCGTTCTACAACGTTATTAATAAAACTGTAAAAGTAATGAACTGGTGAAACAATAAATAAACTTGCTGTTGGCCTTGAGCTCAGGTTGTAAACAGGATTGTTGTGAAATTACAAAAAGATGCAGTAGAACAATTTTACAACAGCTACATTTGTTAATTCCTGTTCAAATTATTTCAAGAGTGACATTTATTAGATAATCTATTGTTCCAGACACTGTAGGCGATCGCACCTTGAACCATAATATATAGAATATAATGCATATTATAATAAATAACTAGTTTCCAGCAGTGGTAGAGTTAAAGGCTCAGTATGCAGCTTTTGAACACGCTGGCACTTAGAAACATTTTGAACAGAGACACGTTTCTGGTCCCTCCTCACTCAGAGCCATATATGACTCAGCTCCACCTCACTCACGCTGCAGCCTGGAATGCTCCGCCTCCTCTACATGTCCCGTTTCTGCGCTGCAATGTTCTGTGATTATGTGTTAATAAAACCTTCTAAAAAATAAAATAAAAACATGGAGCACTGGTCCAGCAAAACAAAAACACCCTGAAATCTGCAGAGCTTCACGCAGCCACGTTGGACATGATTTAATTCGCTCGTGACAAATTGATCCACTTCCTCCTTTCTGTCAGTGCAGGTCTTGAGGGGAGGAAGCGATCACTTGACTTTTGGCAAAAAAATAAAATAAATAAAAGTTCAGAGCAGGGATGAAGAAGGGATATTTAATACATTTGTGTCACATACAAAACAGTTTTGCATCGCTTTGAAATGATTTCAACGAGAACCTGCGGGGCTCGCTGCAGGCGGGGGCGTGGGTTGGGGGGTGAAAAGTAAGAAGCTCTGTTTTTATTGGCTGGTAGTAAACTCTGTTTTTATTGGCTGGTTAACCGCGGGGCGCTCTTGGCTTTTTATAAATGCTTTTATTACCACCGGGAGACGCCAGAGGACTATAGTTTTTTTGAGAGATTACATGTCAAAGATCAATGTATCAGGAGATAAGGGCAGAGTGAAGAAACATGTTTAAAAAATAAACTACATACCCTAGCTTTAATAAGCAAACATTGCGTGTCTAAAATCATAAAAAGACTACCTGGCCTCTGTGGGGGAGAGCTCCTTGAAGTCATCCAGTGTGGGTGAAACGTCCAGCAGCTTCTTGTAGAGAAGCAGGGGGAAGTGCAGGTCCACCACCGTGGAGTTATAGATGGCAAGACCGCAGATGATCCCGACCAGATGGAACCAGTTCTCCTCCACAAAGCACTGGACAAGCACATAGAAATGAGTTTTATTACACGTATTTTATGTAAATTACAGGTAGTCCTCGACTTACGGCGGTCTCGACTTACGGCGATTCAGTGTTACGAACGCATCTTATCAATAAAAATATAAAATAAAATTAATTAATTAAAAAAAAAAATTAAATTGTGTTTAAATGTTCTTGATTTCATGTGTACAGCACTTTGTTGCAGCAACAACAACAACAACAACAACAACAACAACAACAACAACAACAACAACAACAACAACAACAACAACAACAACAACAACAACAACAACAACAACAACAACAACATTATTATTATTATTATCATGCCGATTTACGCAGTTTCCGGCAGTGACCGCCAGCTTCGGTTAGCTCCGGCTTCGACCGCCGGCTTTGGATGGACCGTGTGTCCGATCAGAGGTTGCCTCATATGGATATATGAGCTGGAAATGCTCGGTGAACTCTGTGGACGTCTCAGGCCCAGAGCAGCAGCCGCCGATCGCTCCGCCGCACCGAACTAACATGCTAAAATGCGGAGAAACAGCTGCAGCAGCCTTTTGGAGGGGCTAGCATGCTAACGCCGGACCCACCGGGGACACAGAGCCGACGGGCGGCGGAGAGGCCTGCTGCGGCCGGGAACTCGCCTCGATGTCCGCCTGGCAGCCTCTGATGTTGGATGGACACCGAGCTAACATGCTAAAATGTGGAGAAACAGCTGTGGCAGCCTTTTGGAGGGGCTAACATGCTAACTGTCATAGCTATTGGAGGGGCTAACATGCTAACTGGCACAGCTATTGGAGGGGCTAACATGCTAACTGGCACAGCTATTGGAGGGGCTAACATGCTAACGCGGTGCAGCTTTTTGGATGGACACTGCGGAGAAACGGCTCCCAGTAAATTCACTCTTTTTCCCTTCATTATGTTTGGAGTTAACAAGCCAACAGTCCTTCCTGTAAACAGTTTGGACCGCGTGAAGAAGCACGAAGTTGCAGAGCTCGGACGTGCAACGAGCTAACATGCTAACAGACGGAGACAGACAGGGTTGACCAGCTCAAAGTAAAGAAATTAACTATTTACATGTATTATTGTTCCAAATGTACTGTATGTGTTTTTTGATAATTATGTAAGGTACTGTATTAGGATAGGCGAAGTGCTTGGTAACTTGGTAACTGTTTTGTACCGTACATGTACGTGTATAAGTGGCGGCTCGTGTGTTTTCCAACTTACGGCGATTTTCGACATGCGAACGGCCGTAGGAACGGAACTCGTTCGTAAGTCGAGGACTACCTGTATTTTATTAGAGCCTTTCTGATCAGTTTGTTCAAACTCACATCAGATTTTTGAGAGAAAAAAAAGTCAAATTTAAACATAATTTTTTTTGTACTCTATTAATCCAGTGGAGAAATTAATTCTCTGCATTTTTCACATCGCAAATGTGGAGCAGAGGGCTGATATATGAGGTGCCCGGGGGCCCAGGGTGGAGGCAGGTGGGGGTGCTTCACCTTTCCCACCCACAGTTTGATGTCTGTCTCGTGCACAGATGTTCCCTTATCAGTCAGTCACTCGGTGCAACATACTTGCTATGGGAATTGCGCCCCCGCGCGATTACCTGAAGGAATACAATCACGCCTTTATGGCTAGGGCGTCAACGCCGCGCCAGAGGCCCCGCCCTCTGGTTATTTAAGCGACTGGCGCCCATCCATCTCTCTCTTTTTTGCCCTTCACCTCGCTTAACACCTGAACTTTGTGGGACTTCTCTGTTGTCGCATCGCTCGACTGAGGTGAGCTTGCTCCCTACACTGAGCGTACAGAGAAATTTTCCTGCGTACTGCTGGGCTGGCGAAAGCTAGTCCAGCGTTTTTCTACTTACCACGAAGTTTTCTTCTCTTTCCGCAGCTGCTTCGCTCGACGGCGCTAACTGAGTCACAACCCCCTGCTAATTATTAGCAGGCTAACCAGCGAAAGCAAGACGACGGCGAGGACAGCTTCGAACAAAAGGAAACTAGGACCAACTTCAACGCTTCTCGTCTCCGGACATGGCTCCCGAGAAGGGAAAACGGAGGACAAAGAGGAAGAAAACCAGGACGACGAGCCCTCGCTCGCGCCCATGCCCCAGCGGATGCGGCTACTCCCTCTCGGCGACGGACACCCACGAGGCCTGTCCTGTCTGCCTAGGGATTCTGCAGGCGAGAAAAGCACTGGAATTCCCCAACTCCTGCTCCCATTGCAGTCGAATGTCGGCGGTAGTGAGGAAACGCTGCGCGCAGGCCCGGATTATCAGATGGGCCAACTGGGCACAGGCCCAGGGGCCCACGCCCACCATGGGGCCCACCGCAGGGAGCCCACTGCAGTTTTGGGGAAGAAAGAAAATAAAATATCCTTAGATTTTAAATACGACAGCCACAGAGATAACCAGTAAGGTCCACGCTCTTCCCGTTATTTTTATTTTTAATTTTTTTTTATCTTCACAGAGTTGGAAACCATAGTAACATGCCGCGCCGTTGGCCCGCCCCCTAACCGAGTTTATAAAACAGGTAGCACTGCGTTGATCGGACTGTGTGAGTTGTCGTATCTGAGAAGCAAAAATGAGTCAGAGTAAGAGAAGTGGTTTCCAAAAACGAAAGAGAAAAAGAGAAAAAGAAGAGAAGGAGACGTGTTTATTAAAAAGTATGCCATCTATTCATACATTCTTTGCAAAACGTTTGGAGGAAAATCCGGAGAAGGAAGAAGTCGTCGTGGAGGATGCTGACGGTAAGCAAACTAACATGAGTCCGGAAGAGGAGGCTATTGCTAGCTGCACAACACAACCGCAGTTTTCATAATCGGGCGGCCAGATATCCAGCTTTTTTTTTTTTTAAAGCTAGAAATTAGAAGATTTTGAGCTAACCAGCAACGTTAGCTTGGAAGCGTTGCCTTTTACAAATGAACCCAACCTGAGCTAACAACGGCAGCTAACTTTACTGAAGAAATGTCTATGGTAGAAGAGCTAACAAAACAAGGAATGCTTCAAGTACCAAGAGTCTGAGCTGGTGAGGGTGCTGGACTTTGAGGACTTGGTTTGTGACTTTGCAAAGAAAAATACCAAAAAGAAGAACTTCTAAAGGTAAGAGCCACCGTGCTTTCTGTGAAATGAGTACCGTAGTCCAATGTAAACTGTTATGACTGTGCAGATAATAAATGTAATGTATTTTGCTTATTTTATATACTGTCTGCAAAACATGAATCTTGCATAATTGTGGTGTGATGCTGAGAATTAGTGCTGTAATTGGATTTTGCAGAGTGTGAAGTTGCCCATATCACTTGGTGACTGTTCATAGCTGTGTTATGTGATGGAATCATTATATCTTCAGTCGTAACATTTGAGAAGTGCTTTCTGCTTGAGTGATTTTCAGTGAACACTTTATTGTCATAAGCTTTAGCCATGCACTGGCTTGTGACAATTTATTTCATTTAATTGTTGTTGTGTGATTTATGAGTGAGATGGCAGTACTTGGTATTCATTTTTGACCAATAAGCAGTGGCGCTCCCAAGTGGGGACCCGGGGTGGCATGACAATCCCTGGAATTGTGTTCAGTTGATAGAAGACATACAGAGCCATCTTCTGCAATTAAAACATACGTGTAAAACCCAATAAATGTGAGTGTGTGTTGGTGTGTGTATAAATATATATATAGTAAAATGGGTGTTAGGTTAGGGAGGGGGCCTGTGAGCTTCGGTGCCCAGGGGCCCCTGGGGTTGTTAATCCGGCCCTGGCTGCGCGGACGCGTTGGCTAAATCCATGGCTAAGGCCACGGCGCTGAAGGTCGCACGTCGCACGAAGCTGCTCACTCCCGAACCTGAGCTTGAGAACGTGGACCTGGACTGCAGCGGTCGAGTCGGAGAGGACAATGTGTCGGACTCCTCAGTTGCCGTCGAGGACTCGACGCCTGAAGTGTCTGACCAAGACGCCGAATACGGTTACAGAGGAGAAAGTGTGGATTCCTCCCAGAACCTGGCGCAAATCCTACCGGAACCGGACTTGTCGGTCCCTGCTCTGTTCGACCTGTGTCATAGGGCGGCGGATGCCCTGCAGGTCGCGTGGCCAGACCCCACTCCTCGCCAACAGGCTACGAGGCTGGCGGGAAACTACTTCTATGCAAAGCAGCCGACAACGTTACGTCGCAAAAGATGCCCATTTTTCCGGACTTCCTCATGGAGCTCAAACGCTCTTGGGCGGAACCCAGAGCTCCCATCATGCTGCCACTATCCCGACTCCTGGATGTCGCGGGAATGGAGACAGTGGGCCTCGCCAGCGCATCCCTGATAGAGGAGACTCTGGCGGCTCACCTGGCCCCCGCAGCCACGGGGACGAAACCAGCGTTACCCAGCAGGGCCTGCCACGCTTCAGAGAAACAACTTGAGAAGTGCTACAGGGCTCAGGGCCTCGCGGCTCGTGCAATGAATGCATCAACCATGGTGCAGGCGTAACTGGCAGAAAAACTGCAGGATATCCAGATTACAAAAAATGAGCAGGCCGCAACGGAGGCAATGGAGGAGGCCCGCCGTGCCTCTGACCTTGTGCTCCGCATGATGGGGACAATAACCATTTCCCAAGGCAAAGCAATGGCGGAAATAGTTGTCACCCAGCGCCATCTTTGGCTAACATTGTCGGACCTCCTGGAAAACCAGAGGTCCACTTTCCTCCAGCACCCGATTGAGTCGACGGGACTCTTTGGGGAGCCCTGGAACGTGTCCAGGCCAGGCTGGAACAAAGACGCAAACAGGCGGAAGCCCTCCGAGAGGGGTTGCCGAGGAAAAGCTTTGCCCCCCCCAAGGAAGACATGCGTGGCCTCCCACGGAAGAGACCCGCTGGTGACAGTGAAAATTCCCAGTACCGGCCGAGGGCCTCTTCAGTGACCCCGTGTGGAAAGCAGATTCGGACCTGATGAAGCAGGACAAACTGATAATTTTATAGGTTTGCCCGCCCACGTGGTACGGGAACCTAACATTTTGAGCCCAGTCTCTACTTGTAAAATACTACGAGGAGCTGGTGACATGTGCGCGCGCACTAAACATGACTCGCCTACTGTATGTGTAAACAAAACAAACACTGTTTCAGACATGTACAAAAATAAAAGTACCAAAGCACAGACTGCTCTGGTTCTTGACTCGAGTCCCATTTTTATAAAACACAAACCATGTGGTCAAACTATGAACCACAGAAAGATACAGTACACGAGCTCTGCCAGAGACGGTCAGATCTCGCAATATCTTCTGTTGGGCCGACCAGCCTGCTCGAAAGAGCGCAAGAGGGGTCAAAGGCCACCCCTCCAGCGCAAAAACATGACGAGCAGCAATTCAACATGCCGTCCAGGCTCAACGTGCACGCGCAGGCCTGGAAGGCGTGTCTACCAAATGATTAGATCATGACAACGATATGTCACGGGCTCAAGTTGCAGTTCACAAAAAGACCGCCCCTCTTCACAAGGGTGCTGCAATATAAGATTAACCCTACACGTTAACACGTGCTGAGGGAGGAAGTTCTGACAATGCTGCAAAAAGGAGTGATTAGTTTGGTCTCAGGACACAAACTACGCTCTGGCCACTAAAGCAAGTACTTCCTGGTGCCTAAAAAGGATCATTCCCTGACACCGATTCTGGATCTCAGGGCTCTCAACAAGAGAATTAAAACCTTTAAGTTCAAGATGCTTACACTGCGGCAAGTTCTCCAGTCTGTGAGACCAGGAGACTACGCATGTACAGTGGATTTAAAAGATGCCTATTTCCACATAGGCGTGTGGAGGAAAGGCAGAAAGTTCCTCCGCTTTGCGTTCAAAGGGAATGCTTATGAATTCAAAGCCTTACCCTTCGGTTTAAAGACTGCTCCTCGTACATTTACTAAAAATGTCTGGATACGGCCCTGACCCCCCTTAGGAATCAAGGACTCAGGATCATGAATTACTTGGATGACCTGCTGATTCTGTCTGGAAGCAGAATGCAAGCCCAGTCACACTCCTATAGGGTGATCTCTCACCTGGAGTCTCTCGGTTTTGTCATAAACCTACAAAAAAAGTGATCTAACTCCATCACGGGTTACCGTATTTCTGGGAGTACCGGACAGTGATCGACACTGTCCGGTACAGAGCATGGCTCTCGAAGGAACGAGTTTCCTCCATTCGCCGTTGCCTGAAAAGATTTAAACTGGACCAACAGGTCCCTGTGAAGACCTGCCAACGCCTTTTAGGCCTCTTGGCGGCAGCCATTCCCTGTGTGCCACACGCATTACTGAAAATGCGGGCCATACAAGTATGGCTAAACCGGCAGACACAACCTACCCTGACTAATCAAGCAGGAAAGGTTAGGATAGATTCAGAGTGCCTGAGGGCCCTGGAATCTTGGAAAGACCCGTCCGTTTTCACAAAAGGGGTCTATCTGGAAAGGGTGTCATCTCGTGTAGTAATCACGACGGACGCCTCTAAAACAGGATGGGGAGCGATCTGCAGAAAACAGAACGCCCGTGGCCTTTGGAATGAACGGGAAGCGAGATTACATATCAACTTCCTGGAGTTGCTGGCCGTATTCCTGTCATTAAAATACTTCTTCAGTAAAGGTCTGATTGCTGGACAGCACATCCTGGTGAAATCAGATAACAGGACCACAGTGTCCTTCATCAACAGAGAGGGAGGGACAAGGTCTCGGGCCCTCCTCGGACTGACGCAGAGGATGCTCACGTGGTATGCTCCAAGAATCTTATCACTTAGGGCAACTCATGTCCCTAGTGATCTAAATTATGGAGCAGATGCCCTCTCAAGAGGGCCTCTCTTGGCGTCAGAATGGAGCCTGAACCCACGGATTGTGGAACAGGTCTGGTCACGATTTGGGAGAGCCTCTGTGGACTTGTTCGCTTGGAGAGCTAGCTCACAGTGTGACCTTTACTTCTCCTTGAGGGAAACAGATGCACCATTGGGAATGGATGCTTTGGCACATGATTGGCCAGCAGGGGTGCTCTACTATGCCTTTCCACCTGTCCCCCTGATCGGGACGACACTGGAGCGTGTGCGCCAGGGAGCTCTCTCCCTGATCCTCATAGCCCCCCAGATGGCCACAGAAACCGTGGTTCCCGGAGTTGATTTCAATGTTATCAGGGATACCATGGCAATTGCCTCCTCACAGGCAGTGTTGTTTTCGTTGACGTAACGCTGACGTAAATTTTTCGTCAACGCCCCCTTTTTTCATGACAATAATGAAACGGTAACTAAATAATCATTGCTCTTTAATGATTAAAACGTGACGAAATGTGTGTGAGTTTTCGTTAGACGAGA
Organism: Garcialebias charrua; assembly: GCA_038048925.1. Taxonomy (NCBI): domain Eukaryota; kingdom Metazoa; phylum Chordata; class Actinopteri; order Cyprinodontiformes; family Rivulidae; genus Garcialebias; species Garcialebias charrua. The sequence continues at coordinate 6,677 of JBBPBX010012228.1, read as the reverse complement.
CGAGACTGAACGAAAATGTTTCGTTCAATCAATAATTTATATTTCTGCCCAAGTGCCCATGTGTCGGAAAGTCAGCTGTTTGGTCACGCCCACCACCACGGTGTTTATTCAGCATGGCCATGCGCTGCGCGCTCACCTGTGACTTCCTTTTCAAACTGGACCATGGAAGATCCTGCAGCAGCATGTTGCACAAAGGAGCTCGGTCGGTGGCCGACCGGCCGCCAGCCCAGAAAAGATTTATGGACTTAGTATTTAACCCAACTGTGAGAGAAGAACCGAATGTATGTATTTTTTTTAAATAAATCCTGTCCTTGTTTGAAGCTGTTTGGTTATAGAATTGTCGCTGCTGTGTGTGTGGGTCAGGTTCTGGTTCTGTTTGTTTGGACTCACTGCTGCTGACTTGTCACAGAATAGCGCATTCACGTTTGACCTCCGCGTCAACTTTTTGCCTAATAAGCTCATTTATAACAACTGCGAGGAAGTGCTATTGTGTAGTTATTGCATTTGAAGCGGGTAAACAAGCATATGCTGTCAGAAACTTTTTCTGCTCAGTGGTTTGGTGTGTCCAGGATCTAGTGTGGACCGAACGGTTCGAGACGGTTCCGAGAGAGTCCGTCGTTGTTTTCGACAGTTGAATCGCTGTGTTGCTGAGCGTTGAGCTTAGTGTAACTGTAGAATGTGATTTGCTATATTTCAGAATTTTACTGCTCTGTTTATAAGCGTTTTTATGTGTTGAAAAGTCCGGAAACTTTTGCTAACTGATAGCTACTTTCTGTTCAAAATGGCCGTGGCGTTTGTTTATGTATTGTGATTGGTTGTCGGGGCTGTAGAGACACACTGTGATAGGTCAGAGGGAAAGAACTACAACTCCCATGACGACTACAAGTTCTGTGATTGGTTGTCGGGGCTGTGTAGACACACTGTGATAGGTCAGAGGGAAAGAACTACAACTCCCATGACTACTTGAGTTAAGAACTCAGCATCTTCAGTGACAAACTCAGTGCTCCATTTATTATTATTTTGATTTTGATTATGAATTGTGCAATAGAATAACGAGCAAAAAATAAAAAAAATAGACTTTCTGAACTATAATACAGATACAATTCCCTTCTTTTTCATTTATTCATTATTTTTTTTACCCAGTGTCATTTTCTTTTTGGCCTTGACAACCCAAATATTGTGGACTTGAACTTTTTTTATCGGCTGTCATGCCTGCAAAAGTGAAAATAATATTGTGACAAATGCTGTCCACTGAGGCCTGATCCACCCACAGATGTAATCCTCTTTGACGTGACCCAATCTCATTTAAATGGGGGGCTCTCTTTTTTCACTAAGTGCAGATATTTCTGTCGTTCTGTGGAGGACGTGTGAAGCGATGCAGGCAGCAGTGTGTTATGTTTTAATTGGTTATCTATAGTGTTTATAACATTTCAAAAACACTTAACAATTTCAGACCTAACGTTTTGCACAGAAATTAGATGGAAGTCAAATTTCCTCTAATCTTTGAACAATGTATGTATAGAAAGATGGTTCAAACAGCCATTTACCAACACAGGTTGGTCGTTATATTTATTATCTGCGACGTTTTTATGTCTATATTCTGTTTTTTACCTTCATTTTGTATGTTGCCTATGTGTTGCCTGTTTGTTCAACATACTTTAAAGAGGAACTAAACCCAAAATTAACTTTTTTTAGCTGACTAATATGTTTTCTTTTTTTTTTTAAAGACTAAAACTAGACTTAAATTTTTTAAGTTTTTGTCGATTTAAACTGAACTAAAACCATTAAATATAGAAATGACTAAAACAGACTAAAACTAAGAAGTATTTTAGTCTAAAAGACTATGACTAAAACTGATATCAAAATGGCTGTCAAAAACAACACTACTCACAGGGATCTGCTGACTCAGGCACGTGGGCAGCTTCTACACCCACGTCCAGGGTTGTGGCAACTTTCGGCCTGGCCCTTGAAGGGACTGGCTGAGAGCCTAAGGCTTCAATTGCTTTATCCCAAAACAAACAGTTACAACATACACAAGGGTGCCCCTTGGTGTTTATGTTTTTGCCTAGAAGATGTTTAAAGGAAGGGTTTTCCCTCTCCCTAACTGATCTCCAACATCAGGATAGGCCCCACTTGTCAGTCGTGCCCTACATGTAAAAGAAAGTAAAAAGGTTTTTCACCTTAGGGACTTGGGAGGTTACCCTGTGCTTGACCTGGGTTTTCTACCTCCACATTTGTCACCCAATTACTTGTGACATAATGGATCCCTTGCTCCTCCTGTTTCTCAGGTTGTTCCAGAGAGAAAAAGGAGATGATGAGTACTCACACTAGTGGAGCACGCTTAGGCTGTCTCTAGCTGGTGTTGTTTATCTATATGCCTAGTTGAAACATCAAACTGATGTTCTTTACATTTGGCATTTTTCCTCTCAGCCTGTGCTCTCTACATATCTTGTAGAAAGCAGCCGGGAGATGCCTGTCTTTTTAAGGCAGAAGTTCTCACTTGTACTTTGCTGAGTATTTCAAGGGCATGAATGAATTACGTTCCCATAGCAAGTATGTTGCACCGAGTGACTGACTGATAAGGGAACTGAAAGTTATGCACCATAACTCATGTTCCCTGAAGGAAGGGAACGAGGTGCAACATATCTGGCCCTTTTCAATGCTGAAAGCTCGGTTGAGTGCAATTTTGGAGAAAGATGGATGGGCGTCGTCGCTTAAATAACCAGAGGGCGGGGCCTCTGGCGCGACGTTGACGCCCTAGCCGTAAAGGCGTGATTGTATTCCTTCAGGTAATCGCACGGGGTGCAATTCCCATAGCAAGTATGTTGCACCTCGTTCCCTTCCTTCAGGGAACATGAGTTATGGTGCATAACTTTCAATTACCGTACTGTTAACCCTTTCAGTCAAATGAACGCTTTAGGGGGGCAGAGATGGTGCAGAGGCAGAGCAGCCGACGGGTTCGATCCCCGGCCATCGCACACCTCGTGGTGTTTCTGAGCAAGACACCTCATCCCCAGTTGCTCCCCGGGTGTTTAACAGCTGCCCACTGCGCCACCTGGTGGTGGATGGATTCAATGCAGAAAGACAATTTCACCATTTTATGGAAATTTACAACGATGACAACACAAACACATTATTAATTTATTCACCTGTTCACAGTCAAACTTTTATTAATTAAAATCCCAATTTTCAGTCATTTTCTTACAGTTTGGTTAAAAGCAATGGCTCTTTTTATAATCCAGTTGTTGGGACATCTTGTGTCGTGCATTTCCTCTTTGAAAAATAATACTGCTTTAATTTTTTAATGTTTTATTCTGAGCTGTGTCATTGTTTTTTTTTGTTTTTTTAGCATTTAGTCTGAACCTGCCCAAACATTTAGACACAACCGAGTATCAAATAAAAATAATTGTTAGAACCATGTTGGTTTTTTTATACTGTACATTTAATATATCCTGAATTATAATAATAATAATAATAATAATTGTCTAATCTTGTCATCTGCGTATGTTTCCCATACACAGACGAAATTCGTCTCTGCATTTAACCCAACCACCTACCAGGCGGTGCAGTGAGCAGCCATAGAAGGCGCTCGGGGAGCTGGAGAAATAGGTGTGCACTCATAGACACCCCAAGATGTGTAGCGGCCGGGACGCGAACCCGCGTCCTTCGGGTCCCAAGTCAAACGCCCTAACCACTACACCATTATCTGTTCAGTATAACTTTTTTAATGTAAACCTTTGATTTTTGTGTAATTTGTTTAAGAATGGCTATTCTGTAATTTTTAAAACAAACACTGAATTGAGATTTGATTTTTATGTTAGTTTGTTTTCAGCCAGGTCTGTTCGTTTTATGCAAACATAAAGTCTTGTAGTAAAAATGTATTTGAACAGATCACACCGCTGTTTTAAGTAAATTCCGACATCATCCTGGAAACGATGAGCAGATCCATGAGGTTTTGAATGTTCACCATCAGCTCACCAGAAGCTAACTCTGCTGTTGGTTGTGCACGTACAAGAAGCCCAAGACACGCTCTCATCTCTGCCCATGAACCAGATGTTTGACGGAGCGCGCTGGCTGAGACGGCTGCAGCTGGCTCCTCCTGACCTCTTGTGAACTCAGAGCTGATAAGGTATGAAAGTGAGTGGAAAACACAGCTGGAGGCAGATAAAGCTTTATCTTATTCTTGTGACTGGTCTTGATGCTACATTTATGTAACCTCTCTTTAAAATCTGTCCTTGCAAGTAAAATACGAGTTTAAAATCCCCTCCTACCGTCGAGTGTGGTTCTTTTGGGAAAACAACGCAAGCGAGAACGTTTTTCTCCGACAGCAACTTACTCTAAAAAAAAATCAGATGCAGGAAAAGAAGCTTCGTGAATGGAAATAAAATAAAGTTTTCAACAGGATTTTCTGCGTAAATCAAAGAATTTACTATTAGACAGACGTTGGGATTAAAAAGATGAAGGCAGAAAAGGGCGTGGTCCTGCATGTTCTCGCTGACATGCATCAATCTGCATGGCTACAGAGACGATGCAGATAAAATGACTGAACACAAGCTGCAGATCTGTTTACGGCTCGACTACAGCAAGTTAAAAGAATCAACAAAAGGCCACTGGATTCACTCAGAGGCTAAATCTCTCAGGAACCAACTGGCAGAAGCCAGATGTGAAAGTCTTTGTTTCTTTGACTTGATTCAACAGCTCTCACTGGAACTCATCATAATGCAGATGTGATGAGCATCATATGTGACGTTGTTGTGATATGATGACGTGTCAAGACCGTGACACACACTCTGCTCATTAGCATGGACCGTGCTGCAGATATGTAGATGGGTATATAAATGAATATAAAAGTATATGTATGTATACTACTGTATATATATATCTGAAGATATGTAGATGGGTATATATATAAATGAATATAAAAGTATATGTATGTATACTACTGTATATATATATTTGTAGATATGGGTATGTGTATTTATAGAATTCTACTGCAAGCTCATGAATATTATTAGTCTTTATGCATGTATGTTCCATTGTTGTGTTCTGTCATGTGCTTTGCAGGATTGTGGACGGAGGTTGGGTGTGTTTGCCTTGTGCTCTTTTGGTTGATAATTGTTGATTTGTTGCCTTACTTTCTCTTTTCTTTCTTTCTCTCTTAAAAAAAAAAAAATATTGGAGTGAGAGGATGGCTAAAAGGTGTGAAGGGAGGCCATCTATAAATGGGGGAAAAAAAAAAAAAGCATGGACCGTGCTGTTTGGATTTCAGTGGGTAACATGTTTGGACATATATGACCTTGTGTAAAAAGTCCTGTGCAAACACTTACAGTGTCCGAGAACCACAGCAGATTTGACTCGTAATGAGTGAACATCCCATAAACAGGATCCATCAACTCCTTTAACAGCAGCAGGAAGAACTCTTTAGTTACTCCGCCTGCGTCCACAGCCTCCTCACCGTCAAAGATCACCTGGAGGAAGCCAGAAGTTGATACTGGACCAAAGGTGCAAACAACAATTTCATTAGACTGACATTTGTTAGTTATCGGACCTTGAGCGGTTTCTTGAGGTCCACGTCGGAGTACATGGTGAGCTCACGCAGTGCGTCACTCACTAAATGGTTTCTGCGCACATGGAGCACCAGGTATGGGTTTCTAGCAAGGTGGGGTTCAAGAGTGAGCAGCATGAAGACATTGTGCAGGTTTGCACCGCGTACAGCCATCTTGGTAACATGGAAAGAGAAAATTACACCAAATAAGAACTGCACAACAAGAGACACCGTACCGGATCAGGCGAGGTCCGGGTTAACAACGACCACCACCTGTTGACAAACAGGGTGAGGGAAACGTGTCAGGAGACAGAGGAAGAAGAGGAAAGTGAAGAATGTAGGACTGACGGTTGCAACTCTAAATGTGGGGACGTGCAGGACGACGTTCAAAGAAAGAGTCAAGAAGAAACATGACAGAGAGAGGACTGAAGAGAGGAGACAGGAATACAAGGAGATGTAGAGCAAAGATGGAGGTAGATGAGGCAAAGCAGAAGGCGTATGATGAGTTGTATGGGAGACTGGACACTGAAGAGGGAGAGAAGGACTGATTGGAGAGACACAGGGATCAGGCTGGAAAGGATGTGCAGTGTCTCAGCCCATTCTTGTTTGCTCTGGTGATGGACCGACTAACAGATGAGGTCAGGCAGGAATCCCCATGGACTATGATGTTTGCAGATGACATTGTGATCTGTGGTGAGAACAGGGAACAGGTGGAAGAGAACTTGGAGAGGTGGAGGTATGCACTTGAAAGAAGAGGAATGAAAGTCAGCCGTAGTAAGACAGAGTACATGTGTGTGAATGAGAGGGAGGCCAGTGGAACAGTGAGGCTACAAGGAGCAGAGGTCACAAAGGTGCAGGACTTCAAGTACTTGGGGTCCACTGTCCAGGAAAATGGGGAATGTGGTAAAGAGGTGAAAAAGAGAGTCCAGGCAGGATGGAGTGGATGGAGAAAAGTTTACAAGACAGTGGTGAGACCAGCTATGTTGTATGGTCTGGAGACAGAGACATGGACAAAAAGACAGGAGAAAGAACTGGAAGAGAAATGAAGATGTTGAGGTTCTCCTTAGGAGTGACAAGGATGGATAAGATCAGGAATGAGATCATTAGAGGTACAGCACATGTTGAACAACTG
>JBBPBX010012227.1:9828-54437 GCA_038048925.1 Garcialebias charrua | reverse complement strand
AGCCTATTTTTATTTCACAGAAGAGAGCCATAAGAATTATTACAAGAAAACATTACTGCCATCCATCAAATGTTTTGTTTTACAAATTGAAATTGCTAAAGTTTTATGATTTGGTTGACTATAATGTTCTTTTATTATCGTTCAAAGCTCAGAATTTCTCATTACCCTCAAACATCCAAAGGCTTTTTGTAAAAAGGACTAGTAATTATAATCACAAGGGAACAGATATATTTGTTATGCCACAATACAGAACTAGTTTAAGAAGTAGGTCTACTTTAGTATAGGTAATAGGACTGTGGAATGGTTTGGAAACTGATACTAAAACTTGTTATTAAAATTGAAAAGTCAATACATGTATCTATATTAAAGAAAATGATTAAAACAAAATTTCTGTACAAATATTCATAAATTGGTTTATATGCAAATTAATATTTATGGTTTTGTGTGAGAAATCATTTAATATCTTGTTTTTTTTAATATATGCGATTGCTATTTGAACTGATTGTTAATTTTGTTTGAAGAAGGGGCAGAAATAATGAGATTTTTTTCTTCTTCTGCCTCCTTTCATTTCATGTATTGTTTTGTTTTATAATGTGGTTTTGTAAATAATTTTCTTGTGTTTTTACAATTTGAAATGAATAAATAAAAAGAAAAAAAAAGTTCAACCAGGTGGGAATCGAACCCGAGTCTTTGGAGTGGAAAACCGACGCGTTCCTCGCGGGACCACTGAGGCGTGTTTATCTTTCAAGGTCCACATTTCTTTTAAACGAACCGCCTCTCATGAAATCCTGGCTAGACCCCCCCCGAGGAGAGAAACTCGCCGAGGTATGCAGTGGGAGTGCGCGTGACGTATGCAGTGGGAGGGAAGAGGGAGGGATTTATTATAATGTATCCCCCACGTCTTTCCAAGTATAAACACTCAATGCGGTCGGTGACACACACGCAATTGCGTCATCGCTGAGCACTCAGCGGGCGGTAAAAGACGTGAGACAAGAGGTATAAACAAGGCTTTATGGTCAAATGATGACAGAGTGGGTGGAGTTATGATAGGGAATTTGAAACCCTGAGCAAGAGCCGTTGTACATGTGGATACCTGAGGGCATTTACTGTGTCACAAATGCTGCCCCTAAGAGAGGCGGGGTGCTGGGAGCCACGAGTGCGCAGCCTCTGTCAAAGGAAAATGTTAGCGGTAGGAAGTTACCGAGAGACAGCAGGAAGACTATCAAAATAAAATATAAAAATATAACTTGTGAATATTATGAAATAAATAAATAAAATACATAAATAAGATGGTCCTGCATATAAACCATGGGGTACAAAGTGTGAGAAAAAAGTACAGGCTTGTACACAGCAATTAGGGTAAATGAACTGAATTTAAATTTAAATGTACTCACCTGGAAATACTGTACAGCAGAGGACTCCTCTGTTCTTTCACTAAAGACTGAGTGCTCACCAAGGTGCCCCCGACAGTTCTTCAGAAGGTTATAAAAGGACTGAAAGTCTGAAGTAGAGCATACATCAGAGAGCCATCAGTCAAAACAGACCCAAGATCTCTTTATACAACTTACAGTTTAAATGTTTGTTCTTTAAAAACTAGAACATTTATTTTAATGGTACAACTTTTACACTTTTTGTGAGAAATATTAGGGGTGCGAATCTCTCAGTGTCTGGAGAATCGATTCGATTCAGATTTTTGGTGTCACGATTTGATTCAAAATTGATTTATCGATTCAGAAACGATTTTTGATTCAGAAACGATTTTTCTATTAATATGGTCATAAATTTAGTTTCAGTTTTGTAACTGACAAGCTGAAAAGAATAAACAACAATGTAAACAAATGGAACATTTATTTAAAACAATAATTTTAGGTTCTGTACTGTATCAATTTTTTTTACATAATTTGATTTTTATACCAAAAGTAGGAACAAATTATACAGTAATGCATTAAATTCTGTAACTTAAATTACCAGTATTAGGTTAGCTTAGTTCCTGGACTTCTCTAAACCAATAAAATAAAATAAAAAATCTAGGAACAAATAATTCATCCATCCATCATCTTTACCCACTTCTCCCTTTAAGAGTCACGGGGGTCACTGATGTCCATGTCCAGCCATCACTGTGCGAGAGGCGGGGAAACCTGGACAGGTCTCCAGTCCATCACATACAAATAATTCAATACAGTATATATATATATACTTAGAGATTTTTGTTAATGAAAAGTGCGTTACAAATTAAATTCATTATTATTATTATTATTATTATATACTGTATACTGTATATCAAAAAAGGCGTTCAATACAGGATCAACTGGACTTTATTTGTTGCAGAAAACGTTTCGACTTCTGTCCAGAAGTCTTTTTCAATTCTGAATGGAAGCTGTGAGAACGAGAAGTTTTATACAGGCTTACAAGTCACGCACCAACATATGAAATTGGAAACTGAAAAAACACCACAAATTAACTAACATGCCCATTCTATTTAAATTGACAAAACGACACATCCCAGCTTAAAAGGGGTTTGTAACACATACATGTAAATTGAAAGATCACACCTAACAGTAGGAGGTTCCCTTGAGGTCTCTGTTAGAAGACACAAAACTGTATGTAAATTGACAAACAACACCTCCCAAACAACAAAAGAGGCTGCTCAGAGAACTTTGTTAGTCTAATTTACAGACAAGGCATCCCTGCTCCCATCCGGTGTAAAACGTTTCGGAATCAAATCCAAAACTGAGTTATAAGTCTTAGACAGTTGAAATCTCAGACCTCCTCCTCTGTTAAGAGAAGGTTTTTCTCTCTTAACATACACGTGTATACTGTACATGTATACATGTACATGTATACTGTATATAAAAAGTAAACAGGCTTCAGCCTACCATAGTGCATTAACCTTTAACTCAAAATAAAATACAGACTTCAGGTTTTTTTACATATTGATTCATATTTAGTAAAAAAAAAAAAAAAAAAGATCGATTTTGGGGCTTTTAGAATCGATTCTGAATCGCCAGGACTAAGAATCTAGATTCTTTAACAAATTGATTTTTTTCCTGCACCCCTAATAAATATATCCTAAAATAACATTTAGCATTCAATCCAAACTTTGATCATTACTAGTTTGTATAAGAAACTTTCACCTGATGGTTTATGAATTAGAGATTAAGTATACAAAATGCCTTTATGTGTTAGTCAGTGCTGTGGTTAGATTCCTTTCAGTCTACAGTTGCAGCTGTGGCTGAGTGGTTAGAGCAGTCGTCCTCCAATGCATGAGTTGGTGGTTTGAATCCACCAGCAGTCACATGCTGAAGTGTCCCTGGGCAAGACAGTGAACCTCTCATTGCATCCTATGTGTCCATCAGTGTATGAATGTGATAAAGCATTGATTATTCCTTGTAGAAATCTATTAGAGTACTGTATGTAAGGGTAAAAATGAAGGTACAGAGTGTGTTGTAAAGTGCTTTGAGTATCTTGATGAGATAGAAAGGTGCTCTACAAGTACAGTCCCTTAACTACGTCTTATTAATTAGATGGCAGCTAAACATGTGAGCATGGTGTCTTCGTGCTCTGAAACATTTGTAACACACATCTGAACAGGTTTTACTTAATCTTCACAGTACACTGTGGGTTTATCTGAACTCTGATAATCTGACTATTACATCCGTTCACTGTTGCCTGTAGTGGAGCTAAATTATATTACGCTGTTTTTTATTATATGCAACACGGTGGCGCAGTTGGTAAATGGAGCTTACTTATATAGCGCTTTCCAGCCCCCTATGAGGAGCCCCAAAGCGCTTCACAGTACCAGCCATCCACCCATTCATACACACATTCATACACCGGTAGCGGTAGACTGCCTTGCAAGGCATAGAGCTGCCACCTCTCAGCAAGCAGGTTGCCCTTGTTTTGGGCGTAGGCGGGAGAGTACGCTGGCATGACGTTCGCGTTTGTTCGCCGCTTAGGAGTTATTTTATTTTATTTTACTAGACACCTTTTCTTTTGAACATTTATCTAGACCTTTTCTGTTCAGTGGCTTTTTAATTAAAGACTCTACGGACAGCTGTCATGTCTGACTGCGCTGTGGCTCTGCTAACGTCGCACGTTGCCGGTCAAAGCAGATGGCCGCTTGTCCTGAGCCTGGGTCTGCTGGAGGTTTCTTCCTTTTAAAAGGGAGTTTTTCCTTTCCGCTGTTGCCGCTCTGCTTGCTCAGGATGAGAGACTATAGCCAGGCCAAGATTTGACTTGTCTGCTCGATTCCTTGAATGGATAGCTTTACTAATCAGTGTTTTGGCGGGTGGGTACGCTGGCGTGTTGTCGTGTCGTCTCCGCTTCTCCACGCAAAAAGAAATTATTGTTTCACTTACCTACTGCCTTTGTCAACCTCGATCCCGTGTCATCTGGACTGTTCTGGATTTTCCCCTGTGCTCCTTTTCGGGGTATGCTCATTCAAGTTACATCTCACTCTTTCTTGGTTATTTTCTTCGGAGCCGTGGGTCTGCTGTTAGCGGCTAGCTCCGTCTCATAGCTGCTTGAATCTTAACATCTTCTGTTTCTAACCACCTAACTACTGGGACTTTTAGGTAGACCTCGTTACATCCATAGAAGCTCTCGGAAGAAATTCGCTTACCCCCAATTTACACTACATGCGTTCCGGCTCCGGTCCGCTCCGGTCCAACCTCCGCAGCAAATACGCACCCATTATAATCAATGAGAGCGTTTACACTGGCTCTGTACGGCGGCGGCGAGCGGACGGCAGTCCGTCAAAATTAGATCCGATCCTATTTCTGCCGGACGCCGGAGCTGTGCCGGAGTCAACTTTTAAAGATTACGTCGCACCAACAGGAAAAGGAACGAGCACAACATCCGTATTTACAAAATAAAATCACCACGGGCGGACTAATCCTAGCTCTATACGGATTTATTTGTACAAAAATGTTGTCAAACTATCATTTATGACTACGCCAGTCTCTACTGTTGTTCTCCTTCTTCCAGCGAATGAATTGTTTTGTTCTGACTTCCTTATTTATCACTTGATTCATCGCGCAATCTTACAATTCCCGCGCATGCGTCTCGGAGCGGCGCATCCAGGCAGACCGGAGCCGGAACGCATGTAGTGTAAATTTGGCGCAACTCTCGGCAACTGGGTCGGACTCAATTTTTTTCCCCGCTTGGTCCACGCGACGTGTCGCACCTCGATTACGTCATCAGAATGCTGCATCTGTGGTCTCTTGTAATACACAGCACACAGTGGCAAGGAGAACGTGGAGTGGACCTCAGTTTGCTTAAATCGGTTCTACAGGCGTCCAGTCGCCAGTCCAACTAGTATTAAAATAAAACTTTTCAATGTACAATCACTATCCAACAATCTTTTAAACACTATCCACCTTTCTGATCTTAGTTGATATTATTATTTATTTTACTTGATTTTATCACTTGTTTTATTTTTTGTTCTTTGATCTTTGTTGCACTTTGTAGCACTTTGAAATTTTTATTAATGAAAAGTGCGTTATAAATTGAATTCATTATTTTATTATTATTATTAAATCCCGGCCAGGGGACTTTCTGGGTGGAGTTTCCATGTTCTCTCCGTGCATATGTGGGTTTTCTCCGGGTCCTCTGGTTTCCTCCCACAGACCAAAAACATGCCTGTTAAGGCTCACCCATAGCTCTGCGTACGGCCGTACACAGCTGTACGCACGTACTACGCAGAGGCACAAGCGTATCCCCACAGGGCATGTACGTGCAACGCTCAAATTTTACGACGGCATACGCAAACGCGTTGTCTCACAATAAACTGCCCGGCGCCGGACTGATTTGTATGTAACACAAATGTATTAAATTCCTCTTCTTCATCCCTGATCTGGACTTTTCTTCTGTTTTTTTGCCAAAAGTCAAGTGATCTCTTCCTCCTCTGCTGACTCCATGACTGAAATGATGAGGAAATTAATGAATTTGTCACGAGCAAAATAAAATCAGGTCCACGTGGCTGCAGGAGGTTCTACAGATTTTCTGGTGGACTGGTCTGATGTGTGGACTGCAGGACCAGCGCTCCCTGTTTTTATTTTATTTTTTAGAACTTTACACAGCTGCGGCTGCAGCTGCCAGCTCGCGCCCTTTTACCCCCACCCGACCTGTCAATCAATTCCGTAGGCGTGTCAGCAAATGACCAATCAGCTACCTCAATTTGTCCTGTAGGTAAACACTCTGCAGCTGCTCACATGATGTCATGAATTTGGAGTGAAAACGCGAGAACGCACGTTGAGCTGTGGAGGTGAAATGTATGCGTACAGTACACGCGTATGGACGTACGCAGAGCTATGGGTGAGCCTTCAGACTGACTGGTGACTCTGAATTGTCCCAAGGGGGGTGTGTGTGTGTGTGTGTGTGTGTGTGCGTGCGTGCGCGTGTGAGAAAGAGTGAGAGTAGCTGTGTTTCCATCCATTTTCATTTCGATTTTTGAGCTACTTTTTGAAATCTCGCAAATATGTAAATACAAATTAATGCGAAGCAGAAGTGTTTCCATCTGCTGGCTTGTAGCGCATCTACCAAGCCACGCACAGCGTCATTACGTCAGACGTCAGCGTCATTACGTCAGACGTCAGCACTGCGCATGTCTACAGTAAACAGGAAGTAGCGGTTGAAAACAGAACCCGGCCACACATCTCGTCAAAATGGAGAGAATATTTCAGGTACGTGTTGCTATCGGTCGAGTTGTATTTATTCTGTCATGCCAACTAGTTTTAGCGATGTTACATGTTGTCCGGAGCGGAAACAGCTGATCAGTCACGTGACGTGAATGTTCGCTTCGGCAGCACGAGTCGGCAAATGTGTTTCCATCTGTCGTTTTGCGCATCTGCTCGGTTTCGAAGATCCCAAAAACCACCTCAAGCGAGCGTATAAACTTTTTGGCAAATTTCAGGAAGTAACTACGCATTTTGCCGTTTCCATTAAGCTTTTCTGCTGCGATATTTCAAAATGCGCACCTAGAAACCTTGATGGAAACACGGCTAGTGAGAGAGAGCAAAAGAGAGAGAAAGAGAGAGAGCAAAAGAGAGAGAGAGACAAAGAAAGAGAGCGAGAGAGAAAGAAAGAAAGAGAAAGAGAGCAAAAGAGAGAGAGAGACAAAGAAAGAGAGCGAGAGAGAAAGAAAGAAAGAAAGAAAGAAAGAAAGAAAGAGAGAAAGAGAACAAAAGAGAGAGAGAGAGACAAAGAAAGAGAGCGAGAGAGACAAAGAAAGAGAGCGAGAGAGAAAGAGAGAGTGAGAGAAAGAAAGAGAGTGAGAGAGAAAGAGAGAGAAAGAGAGAGTGAGAGAAAGAAAGAGAGAGAGAGACAAAGAAAGAGAGCGAGAGAGAAAGAGAGAGTGAGAGAAAGAAAGAGAGCGAGAGAGAAAGAAAGAAAGAGAGAGAAAGAGAGCAAAAGAGAGAGAGAGAGACAAAGAAACAGAGCGAGAGAGAAAGAAAGAAAGAGAGAAAGAGAGCAAAAGAGAGAGAGAGACAAAGAAAGAGAGCGAGAGAGACAAAGAAAGAGAGCGAGAGAGAAAGAGAGAGTGAGAGAAAGAAAGAGAGTGAGAGAGAAAGAAAGAGAAAGGAGAGAGAGAGAAAGAGAGAGAGCAAAAGAGAGAGAGAGACTGTTAAGGGATGCGAGTTGTTCGCAGCGCTTCTGGCGTCCCAGGGATGGAAAATAAGCAGGATGCTCAGTTCTTTCTTTAGGCAGAACACGCCATATTTATTCACACGAAGACCACGTCTCGTACACACTAACAACAGAAGGAAAAGGTGGGGAAGTCCCTCACGGAGGAAACCGGAAATAGAATTCCTGCTCTTCACAATAAGAGCATAAGAGCGTAAATAAACATAGCTCAACACCCCCACTCGCTCTTATGTCCCTGTCTCATAAAAATACAAACACAAATTAACCTTTTCACCTTAATATATGTACAACAAAGAAAATAAACATTTGTCCTTTCACATGTCAAAGATATTGTCCCTTTGTTGACAATTTCTCCTGTGAAATGATACTTTATACAGTATTAACATGTTTGCATGTCTATCTTTTGACCAGATTTTTAGCGAGTGCTGGTTATCTTCAAAAACCTTTGTTTTACCATATTGGTAGTTGTCCATGTTTTTCAGCAGTTGTTCTAAATAAACACACTCTTGCATAGCTGCTGCTAAGGACATGTACTCTGCTTCGCATGTCGATAATGCAACAGTTTGTTGTTTTCTCGTCTTCCAGGAGATTATTGAACTGTTTTCACTTAAGCTGCAGCAATATCCTGTTGTGCTGCGCCTGTCTGATGAATCTGATGCCCAATCTGCATCACAATACACTTTTAATCCTAATTTTTCTGTCTTGCTTTGCCTAAAACATAGTTTTTGTTCCAAAGTACCTTTAAGGTATCTGAACACATGTTTTACAGCTGTCCAATGTTCTTCAGTTGGTTCAGAAAAATGTTGAGACAATTTGCTTGTTATAAAGCTTAAATCAGGTCTGGTGCATGTAGACAGGTAAATCAAACTTCCTACTGCTTCTCTGTACATTCTTGGCTCCTTCATTTTTTCAGCATCCTCTGTGAAATCAAGTTTTGATTCACAAGGTGTCTCTCTAGCCTTGCAGTCTTGCATTTCAAACTTTTCAAGTAATTTTTTCACATATCTCTCCTGTGACATTTTGACTTCTCCATCTGTTTGCTCAAAATCTATTCCTAAGAAATATTTCAGCTTTCCTAGGTCTTCATTTTAAATCTTTTAGTAAACATGTCTTTGACCTTGTTCAGCACATTTTCATCACTAGCTGCTATGATTAGGTCGTCTACCCATATTAAGATTACTTTTTCATTTTGTCTTTCCCAAGTGTATACACAGTTATCAGCTGGATTCTGTTCAAAACCATTTTCTGTCAAATATTCATGTAACATAGCATTCCAATTTCTACCAGATTGCTTTAGTCCATATAATGATTTTTGTAACATCAGTACCAGTCTGTCATTACCCGTGATCTTTTTCTCATAGCCTTCCGGCTGTTCCATGTAGATCTCTTTGTCTATTGGCGCGTGAAGGTAGGCTGTTTTCACGTCCATTTGATGAAGGATCAAGTTCTCTTGTGCAGCCTTTTGCATAAGAACTCTCACGCTTGTCATTTCAGCTGTGGGTGAGAATGTCTCCTCATAGTCAATTCCTTGTTTTTGACTATATCCTTTGGCCACAAATCTCGCTTTGAATTTGTCTGCTCCATCACTGTCCGTTTTGAGTGCGTAGACCCATTTTCCCCCCACTGTCTGTTTACCTGGTGGCAGGTGTGTGACTCTGAATGTCTCATTCTCCTCTATTGATTTCATTTCTTCATCCATAGCTTTCTTCCACAGTTTAGCCTTGGGTGATGTCATGGCTTCCTGGTATGTTGAAGGAATGTCACATACTGCTTTGTAACAAGAGTCTATGCATATTTGCAGTTTGTCCTCTGCATCATCTGTTTCAAAGTCCTCTAAGTATGTCGGTTTCTTCTTTGTTCTTGAGGGATTCCTTCTCACTGTGGTTTTGGTGTTTTCATCTGCTTGTGTGCTTTCACTCTTTTCTTGTGAAATGTCCACCTCAGTATGTATTTCAATACCAACATCATTTTTAACATAATTTTCATCATCATTCTCAGCATCATTTTTATCGCCATTTTGGATGTTTACGTTAGAGTCATAGTACTCTATCTGAATTTCTGAAGTTTGAGTTTGTTTCTCATGAGCTGTTTTGACTTGGAATTTTACCAATCTGTATTTTGCAACTTTCTCAGTTTCTGGATAATAGACCAGATAAGCTGGGCTGTTTTTATCGTATCCAACAAAAATACCTTGCTCACATCTAGGATCTAATTTTCCTTTGTCCTGCTTGTAAGGAAAACATGTTGACCCAAACTTTTGTAGTTTTGACACATTAGGTGGGTTACCTGTGAGTAGTTCATATGGAGTTTTCTTTGTGCTTCTGCTGTAGCACCTGTTCCTGACGTAGGCGGCAGTCTGTACTGCATAGTTCCATAGTTTTACAGGTAAGTTGCTTTCAATCAACATACATCTACTCATGTCAAAAAGAGTTCTCCATCCTCTTTCGGCTGTGCCGTTCTGGTGAGGAGAGTACGGCGCTGAGGTCTCATGTCTAATTTTATTCTTAATTAGCAGTGTCTTAAAATCTCTGCTTGTAAATTCAGTGCCATTATCTGAACGAATGCATCTGATTTCACCATAAGGTGATGAATCTGCAATAAATCTTTCTGTGGCTTGTACCACGTTACTCTTACTTTTAAGGAAATACACAAATATTGTACCTGAGTAATCATCTGTGAAAGTTTGTGCATATTTATGCCCTTCTAGACTTGTGTTTTTCATTGGACCATTTAAATCAATATGTACCAGTTCTAAAGGTGACTTTGCTTTTCTGTCAGCTTCCCTGTTTCTGTTCTGTACAAATTTCCCTCGAGTACATACTTCACACAGTTTTTCAGGTTTTGTCACGTTACCTTTGATTTCCATACCTTTTACAACATTTTGAAGCTTTCTTACATCTTCATACAGCGTGTTTCCATCAAGGTTTCTAGGTGCGCATTATGAAGCATCGCATCAGAAAAGCTAAATGGAAACGGCATAATTCGAGTTAACTTCCTCTAAGTCGCTCTAAAGTTTATACGCTCGCTTGAGGTAGTTTTTGGGGAGTCGATTCAGAGCTGAGTCGGCTAAACGACAGATGGAAACAGATTAGCCGACTCAGTTCTGCCGCAGCGAACATTCACGTCACGTGACTGATCAGCTGTTTCCGCTCCGGACAACATGTAACATCGCTAAAACTAGTTGGCATGACAGAATAAATACAACTTGCCCGATAGCAACACATACCTGAAATATTCTCTCCATTTTGCCGAGATGTCTGTTTTCAAACGCTACTTCCTGTTTACTGTGGAAGTGCGTAACGCTGACGTCTGACGTATGGCGCTGACGTGTGACGTAATGACGCTGACGTCTGACGTAGAGACGCTTTGCGTGGCATTGCAGATGCGCTTCAAGCCAGTTTAATGGAAACACTTCTGATCCTCATAATTTTAATTTACATTTTAGCGAAATTTTCTAAAATTCGCTCAAAAATCGAATTTAAATTGGATGGAAACATAGCTATGGTTACAATGACCTAGTATTTCGTGCCAGGTTTGCATATCGTGACATATTTTACATTGATCACTGCTCATTTCAACAGTTGGCAGATAAAAGAGATTTTCACTTTCATAAAAGTCTAACCTGCTGTTATCTTTTGCGATCATGTGACTGTTTCCTTTCTGGAATGTGATGATCGCACCTCCGTTTGTTGCTCTTGCCACTGAGAAGATGTCGTGGGGATAAGAAGGCATGTAGAGTGCATCCCTCAGCTGCGCTCGATGGTGATGTCCTCTGTTGTCCTGTAGATGAATTATGGCTGTTCCTCTTTTCTGCGCCATTCCTGCACATCTGGTTCCGTCGGCTAATTCCACAGTGTGTGAGTTGGGCTGGAAAGTTTCATCAAAATCTTTAAACTTTCTGATGTCATTCACTATGTGGGAAGTTGCGCCGGCGTCCACCATGATGCCTTTTAAGTTGACGTCTGTTTGATCCTTACTTCGTTTAAGCTCTGCTTTGTAAAGCTGATCTTGTCCTCTTTGTGGATCTTCTGAAACTCGCCTGACTCCATCTTGATTCCCCTTCTTCTTGCACAGTGTTTCTTTGTGTGTGTTACTCTTACAGTAGTTGCACCACACTCTCTTTAAACATGTTCTGGCTTTGTGCCCTTTAATTCCACACTTGTAGCATTTTACATCTGCTTCTTCTTCATTTTTCATGTTAGAAAAATGTCTATTATGTCTTGTGTGGGTTTTCATTACATTGTCAGAAGACTCTCTTGTTTTCATCTTAAAGTCTGTAAATGTAATGTTTTCTTCATCTTGACAAATGTGGACAGCAAGCGGTTTGAAGGATTCTGGTAGTCCATTTAATGCCATGGCCACTAACAGTCCATCACTCATGCTTTCACCAGCATTTCTTAAAGCTGTGATGAGGTTTTCAGCTCTTATAATAAACTCTGTGACACTCTCTGCGTTCGCCATTTTAAGCTTCGTCAACGATGTGTACAGGTTTATTATTCTTGGTTTGCTTTTCCCTGAATAATGTTCTCTCAAAATTTTCAGGGCTTTCCTCCCATCATCATCCGCTTCGTGCCTTATCAGCGAGAGACTTTTATCATCCAGCAGTTTAACTAGCTCCGCATAACAGTCCTCATTTTTCCGTCTGTCTTCAGCTAGTTTTGCTGCGTCATCAGTGTCTGGTTCGACCAGAATAGTTTCTTTCAACTTCAGCGTGTGCAAGTTGGCAAGAAATCTTGTCTCCCATAAATCATATTTCTCTTCACATCCATCAAAAAGAAGTGGAGATACGGATACATTCGCTCCTCTGTTCGCCATAGCTTCGTGGTGTTAGCTTGCTTAGCTTCGTGACGTTAGCTTGCTTGCTAGTTAGCTCTTTGTCTTCGTCATGCGCTCATTCGCGCGCAAACTTCTGACGCGTTACTTCGTCGCGTTCTTCAAGCTTATTTTACTCATTTCCATCTCACCTGGGTCTTGAGATGTCTGGGCTCCATAACCTGTTAAGGGATGAGAGTTGTTCGCAGCGCTTCTGACGTCCCAGGGATGGAAAATAAGCAGGATGCTCGGTTCTTTCTTTAGGCAGAACACGCCATATTTATTCACACGAAGACCACTACTCGTACACACTAATAACAGAAGGAAAAGGTGGGGAAGTCCCTCACGGAGGAAACCGGAAATAGAATTCCTGCTCTTCACAATAAGAGCATAAGAGCGTAAATAAACATAGCTCAACAGAGACAAAGAAAGAGAGCGAGAGAAAGAGAGAGTGAGAGAGAGAAGAGAAAGAGGAGAGAGAAAGAGAGTGAAAGAGAGAGTGAAAAAGAGTGAAAGACTTGACTTGACAAAACTTTTATTTTACATCATTTGGGAAACAACAACAAAACAAGGTCCAACAAAAAAAACGAACATTCAGTTACAAAGACATACAGGTATACACTGTAGGAGAGTGCAAGAGAGTGAAACAGAGAGAAAGAGAGAGAGTGAAACAGAGTGAAACAGAGAGATAGTGAAAGAGAGTGAAACAGAGAGAGTGAAACAGAGAGAAAGAGAGAGAGTGAAAGAGAGTGAAACAGAGAGAGAGTGAAAGAGAGTGAAACAGAGAGAGTGAAACAGAGAGAAAGAGAGAGTGAAAGAGAGTGAAACAGAGAGAGAGTGAAAGAGTGAAACAGAGAGAGAGTGAAAGAGAGTGAAAAAGAGAGAGAGAAAGAGAGAGAGTGAAAGAGAGTGAAACAGAGATAGTGAAAGAGTGAAACAGAGAGAGAGTGAAAGAGAGTGAAACAGAGAGAAAGAGAGAGAGTGAAAGAGAGTGAAACAGAGAGATAGTGAAAGAGAGTGAAACAGAGAGATAGTGAAAGAGTGAAACAGAGAGAGAGTGAAAGAGAGTGAAAGAGAGTGAAACAGAGAGAAAGAGAGAGAGTGAAACAGAGTGAAACAGTAGCTGTGTTTCCATCCATTTTCATTTCGAATTTTGAGCTACCTCGCAAATATGTAAATACAAATTAATGCAGATCAGAAGTGTTTCCATCTACTGGCTTGAAGCGCTTCTTCCAAGCCGCGCACAGCGTCATTACGTCAGACGTCAGCGTCATTACGTCAGACGTCAGCGTCATTACGTCAGACGTCAGCGTCATTACGTCAGACGTCAGCGTCATTACGTCAGACGTCAGCACTGCGCATGTCTACAGTAAACAGGAAGTAGCGGTTGAAAACAGAACCCGGCCACACATCTCGTCAAAATGGAGAGAATATTTCAGGTACGTGTTGCTATCGGGCGAGTTGTATTTATTCTGTCATGCCAACTAGTTTTAGCGATGTTACATGTTGTCCGGAGCGGAAACAGCTGATCAGTCACGTGACGTGAATGTTCGCTTCGGCAGCACGAGTCGGCAAATGTGTTTCCATCTGTCGTTTTGCGCATCTGCTCGGTTTCGAAGATCCCAAAAACCACCTCAAGCGAGCGTATAAACTTTTTGGCGCATTTCAGGAAGTAACTTCGCATTTTGCCGTTTCCATTAAGCTTTTCTGCTGCGATACTTCAAAATGCGCACCTAGAAACCTTGATGGAAACACGGCTAGAGAGAGAGTGAAAGAGAGTGAAACAGAGAGATAGTGAAAGAGTGAAACAGAGAGATAGTGAAAGAGTGAAACAGAGAGATAGTGAAAGAGAGTGAAACAGAGAGATAGTGAAAGAGTGAAACAGAGAGAGAGTGAAAGAGAGTGAAAGAGAGTGAAACAGAGAGAAAGAGAGAGAGTGAAACAGAGTGAAACAGTAGCTGTGTTTCCATCCATTTTCATTTCGAATTTTGAGCTACCTCGCAAATATGTAAATACAAATTAATGCAGATCAGAAGTGTTTCCATCTACTGGCTTGAAGCGCTTCTACCAAGCCGCGCACAGCGTCATTACGTCAGACGTCAGCGTCATTACGTCAGACGTCAGCACTGCGCATGTCTACAGTAAACAGGAAGTAGCGGTTGAAAACAGAACCCGGCCACACATCTCGTCAAAATGGAGAGAATATTTCAGGTACGTGTTGCTATCGGGCGAGTTGTATTTATTCTGTCATGCCAACTAGTTTTAGCGATGTTACATGTTGTCCGGAGCGGAAACAGCTGATCAGTCACGTGACGTGAATGTTCGCTTCGGCAGCACGAGTCGGCAAATGTGTTTCCATCTGTCGTTTTGCGCATCTGCTCGGTTTCGAAGATCCCAAAAACCACCTCAAGCGAGCGTATAAACTTTTTAGCGCATTTCAGGAAGTAACCTCGCATTTTGCCGTTTCCATTAAGCTTTTCTGCTGCGATACTTCAAAATGCGCACCTAGAAACCTTGATGGAAACACGGCTAGAGAGAGAGTGAAAGAGTGAAACAGAGAGATAGTGAAAGAGTGAAACAGAGAGATAGTGAAAGAGTGAAACAGAGAGATAGTGAAAGAGTGAAACAGAGAGATAGTGAAAGAGTGAAACAGAGAGATAGTGAAAGAGTGAAACAGAGAGAGAGTGAAAGAGTGAAACAGAGAGAGAGTGAAAGAGAGTGAAACAGAGAGATAGTGAAAGAGTGAAACATAAGCTGTGTTTCCATCCATTTTCATTTCGAATTTTGAGCTACCTCGCAAATATGTAAATACAAATTAATAATAATAATAATAATAATGTCTATTCCTGTCATCTGCGTATGTTCCCATACACAGACGAAATTCGTCTCTGCATTTAACCCAACCACCTACCAGGTGGTGCAGTGAGCAGCCCGAAAGCGCCCGGGGAGCTGGAGAAATAGGTGTGCACTCATAGACACCCCAAGCTGGGTAGTGGCCGGGGCGCGAACCCGCGACCTTCGGATCCGTAGTCAAAAGCCCTGCCACTAGACCATCTTGGCTCCTCATAATGCAAATCAGAAGTGTTTCCATCTACTGGCTTGAAGCGCTTCTACCAAGCCGCGCACAGCGTCATTACGTCAGACGTCAGCGTCATTACGTCAGACGTCAGCGTCATTACGTCAGACGTCAGCACTGCGCATGTCTACAGTAAACAGGAAGTAGCGGTTGAAAACAGAACCCGGCCACACATCTCGTCAAAATGGAGAGAATATTTCAGGTACGTGTTGCTATCGGGCGAGTTGTATTTATTCTGTCATGCCAACTAGTTTTAGCGATGTTACATGTTGTCCGGAGCGGAAACAGCTGAACGTCACGTGACGTGAATGTTCGCTACGTCAGAAATGAGTCGGAAAATGTGTTTCCATCTGTCGTTTAGCGCATCTGCTCGGTTGCGAAGATCCCAAAAACCACCTCAAGCGAGCGTATAAACTTTTTAGCGCATTTCAGGAAGTAACCTCGCATTTTGCCGTTTCCATTAAGCTTTTCTGCTGCGATACTTCAAAATGCGCACCTAGAAACCTTGATGGAAACACGGCTAGAGAGAGAGTGAAAGAGTGAAACAGAGAGAGAGTGAAAGAGTGAAACAGAGAGATAGTGAAAGAGTGAAACAGAGAGAGAGTGAAAGAGTGAAACAGAGAGATAGTGAAAGAGTGAAACAGAGAGATAGTGAAAGAGTGAAACAGAGAGAGAGTGAAAGAGTGAAACAGAGAGATAGTGAAAGAGTCAGATAATCTTTATTGTCGTTTGCACCGCATGTGGTACATGTGATGAAAACGAGATTATGTACACAGGGTCCCAGTTACATCCAACAACAAATGCAAGAGAAAAACAGTAATAACATCTAGAATTAACTAAGAAAAACATCAACTAGTAATACACTAAGCCCTAATATAGTGGAAAAACATCATTATAAACAGCAGCACGAACATGAGTCTGTATGAGCAGATGGTCACAGATGAACACAGCAACAAGAAAACAGATCAGCATCAGCATGATGTGATATTTTGCAGTGTTTATTTTTATTTTATTTTTATTTATTCATTCATGAGTCTAACAGCCTCAGGGTAGAAGCTGTTCCTCAGTCTAGTGGTTCTACATTTGATGCTCCTCAACCTCCGTCCTGAGGGGAGTGGGGCAAAGAGTGAGTGTGCTGGGTGAGTGAGGTCTTTCATGATGCAGGTGGCTCTTTTCCTGCATCTGGAGGTGTAAATGTCTGTGATGGTGGGGAGACTGACTCCAACATCTTCTGTGCAGCCTTCACCACTCTCTGCAGAGCTTTTCTTTCTGCAGCTGTGCAGCCTCCATGCCACACGTTGATGCTGGAGCACAGGATGCTCTCCACTGCACACCTGTAGAAGGAGGTGAGGACTGGGCTGCTCAGACCAGCTCGTCTCAGCCGTCTGAGGAAGTAGAGTCTCTGATGACCTTTCTTGATCAGGCTGGTGGTGTTGTTGCTCCAGCTGAGGTTATCATTCAATGTGTACACCCAGGTATTTGTAGCTGGAGACCACCTCCACCGCAGATCCACCTATATACAGTGGGGTGTGGGTGTGTTTGTTCCTTCTGAAGTCCACAATCATCTCCTTCGTCTTCTTCACATTCATGTGAAGGTTGTTCTCTTTGCACCAGCTCTCCAGATGTTCCACCTCCTGTCTGTAGCTGGATTCATCATTATCTGTGATGCATCCCACCACAGCTGTATCATCTGCAAACTTAACAATATGACAGCCTGGATGTGTGGCTGTACAATCATATGTGAGCAGAGTGAACAGAAGAGGGCTCAGCACACATCCCTGAGGAGAGCCAGTGCTGAGGGTGATGGTGGAGGATGTTAACGTCATAAATGGCTTAAAAACCACTCTGTGTATATTTATTCTGCATACAGAATGCAATTATAGGAGCTTTAATGTACGTTACTATGGTCTCGAGAAAACATTTGACATAAAATTCGATTTTTTATTCATTTTCTGAGAGACGGACTCCTCTCGTTTTTAGCTTTTTTAGCTTGTGGTTTTACTTCGGTTTGCTTAAATAGCTTCAAAACCACTCGGTGTATATTTATTTCTGCTTACAGAGTAATTATAACACTCCAATGTACTTAACTATGTCCTGGATGAATCATTTGAGATGAGATTCGATTTTTATTCGTGTCAGAGGCGGGCATGGTCTCGTGTTGGCCTTCGTTTTATGTCTGTGTACTTCTGTTAACGTCATAAATGGCTTCAAAACCACTCGGTGTATATTTATTCTGCATACAGAATGCAATTATAGGAGCTTTAATGTACGTTACTATGGCCTCGAGAAAACATTTGACATAAAATTCAATTTTTTATTCATTTTCTGAGAGACGGACTCCTCTCGTTTTTAGCTTTGTTAGCTTCTGGCAGACATTAGCAGCAGAGCTAAACACTCGGTCCATATTGCCGGGTTGACTCAGCGGTCACGCGGTGCGTCAGCGGTGGATGACGCGTTACGTCGGCGGTGACGTAGGTGCGACCTATACACCCGTGCGACCTATTTATGGATTTTTCCAATTTATTGATAAATATTGGACACTGCGACCTATACAACGGTGCGACCAATACAACGGAAAATACGGTACTCATTTGACTTACTGTTAGTGCTAGTTTAAGATACCTTACCGAAAGCCGTCTGCGCGCGCCGCCATTTGCAGCTCCTTTTAGCATTAGCCCACCTCCGAGGCTAATGATAGCTCTTCCTCCTCCGCCCGCAGCTCCGCTCGTTGCATGCGGCGCTTTTGGGAGCGGTCACTTCTCAAGTCCAGACATACACAAAGTTCACAGAGTGTCTCCAGTTAATTTATCCGTATGAGGCAACCTCTGACCGGACCCACGGACCTCAAAAGCCAGCAGCTTCCGCACGCAGATGGTCTCTTCGCCGGCGGTCTGCTCGTTTTATTTCTGCCGGCTGCGCGTTGGGAGCGATCGCTAATACGCTAAAAATTGAACTAAAACGTAAAAATAACAATTATACTTTATTTATAAAGCCATTTAAAACAACCACAGCTGCAACAAAGTGCTGTACACATGAAATTAAGAACATTTAAACAAAAGATGAGATGAAATCAGGAAAAACAACCGTCACGTCTTTTATACTGAAGTGGGTTGAGCCTAACCAGGGGTTGCTAGGTGAGGGGCTGGATTCAGGTTTGGGGTGGGTTGTGGCTGCGGCTGCGGCTTGTGACGTCACAAACCGCAGGATTTGAAAACGAGATGTATATATCACTGGAAAACAAATCTACTTAGAGTAAAATCAAAAAAGGCGTTCAATACAGGATCAACTGGACTTTATTTGTTGCAGAAAACGTTTCGACTTCTGTCCAGAAGTCTTTTTCAATTCTAAGACTTATAACTAAGACTTCAACTTTCTAAGACTTATAACTCAGTTTTGGATTTGATTCCGAAACGTTTTACACTGGATGGGAGCAGGGATGTCTTGTCTGTAAATTAGACTAACAAAGTTTCTCTGAGTAGCCTCTGTTGTTGTTTGGGAGGTGTTTTTTGTGTCAATTTACATACAGTTTGTGTCTTCTACCAGAGACCTCAAGGGAACCTCCTACTGTTAAGGTGTGATCTTTCAATTTACATGTATGTGTTACAAACCCCCAGGTGTGATGTGTTGTTTTGTTTTGTCAATTTAAATAGAATGGGCATGTTAGGTATTTTGTGGTGTTATTTCAGTTTCCAATTTCATATGTTGGTGCGTGGCTTGTATAAAACTTCTCGTTCTCACAGCTTTCATTCATTCAGAATTGAAAAAGACTTCTGGACAGAAGTCGAAACGTTTTCTGCAACAAATAAAGTCCAGTTGATCCTGTATTGAACGCCTTTTTTGATTTTATCATGTCCTGGACGACTGAGAATCTTCACCAGCATACTTAGAGTAAATATACCACTGGGTGCATTTCTTTGGCCCTAGGACTGTTTTTTTTAAGAAGTAAATACCCAAAGTAGAGTAAAAAAAACATTAAAAAGTGAATTTTGCATCTGTGGTCCCCTTTAAGTAATTGAAGGCAGGTCTGCTTGTTGTTAGTTCTCACATAGTGGGTGTATGACCTGCTTGTGAGCATCCTGCTTGCTGTGTGACATGTCATGAATATCAATGTTAAATTGCTCAAATCAAAGGGCAGTCAGTCAAGACGTAAGGGCAGTCAGTCAAGACGTAGCACAATATTTTGCTTTCCCATTTATAGTTTTGGTTTTGTCAAAACTAAAAGAATCTAACTTGCACTTTTTGCTGTAGTTTTTCTGCACTCATCAATGCATTTTATTTACTGTAAACTGGTGTACAGTACACTTAAACTTTAGGTTTTGCTCATGTAATATTTTTATAAACCACACTTTCATAGCTATTTATGATGTAAAGCCAATTACTTGCAAGCTCTGAATGACCAGAGTCATCACAGATGAGACAAGAGTTGAGGTTACTCCTGCAGATGTTGCTTTGACTTACAGGTAGTCCCCGATTTACGAGCGCTCTGATCTACGAGGTTCCAGACTTACGAGCTGGCGAATTTTTGGAAAAAACGCAAAAAATACTGAGTTTTCATGTGTTTTTTCACCACAGTTCGTTAGCTAAACATGTGGACACACGTTTCCGATCATTTTTATGCACTCATAAGCAGTTTTTTGATGAAAAACGAGTGTTTGTAGTCGCGCTAGCGAAACCGTTCCAATTTACGAGCGAAATTCCGGACTTACGAGAGACATGGCAACCGTTCCGAAATACGAGATTTCCGGTTTACGAGCGCCTCGTTGTAACGGATCTCGCTCGTAAATCGGGGACTACCTGTATTACCCTCAAAATGTTTGAGCTGCATGTCTCATCATCATGCCATCATGGACGTTTTATCAGAAATGCCTGTGTACAAATTTGTTGTTACTGTTACAAAACATGTGTTACAGTGATTAAATGCACAGCTGCATGTGCGGGTTTTATCATATGCTGTTTGAAGGTTGTGCATCTTTTATTTTGTGCTGGTACACTTCAAAGAGTGAGTGTTTTGCACAAGTGTGCGTGTCCTTGAATATGAGTGAGTCAGTGGCCAGATGGAAAGCACAGGACCTACCTGTGGGTGTAGTTGGCTTAAATCCATTTTCTCAAATCTGTTTCCTATTCAGTGTCACATAAATAAATACCAGCAGAGTACATTCACTTCCAAACCATTTAATAACGTCCTTAGATCTCCGTACAACATCTGTTCACCTGCAGTTTTTTTTTTTCTGTTCACCTGCAGTTCTGTTTTAGTTAACATTTTATGCAAACTGGTTTTAATTGTTCACTGCTGGAAAGTCAAGTGCATTTCCAGGAGCAAACATTTATCCCACGATCACACATGATTTTGAACAAACCTGTGTAGTTTTCTAGGCTGTATGCTCTCAGATGCAAACATACTGGCTCAAAAACACCGAATCAGTTGCACACACACTAAAACACAACTGAGTGCGAGCTCAGACTTGTCTTGAATTTACTTCGTAGTTCTTGTACATCTTTGATATGCTTGATCTTCTTTTTTTTCTTCTGTGTTTCTTTATAAGTGGTGTGCAACTGATTAGATGGAGTAATGCACCCTGAAGGAGAGAGACAGCAGCAAGAAGAGAGGATAGGATATGTCTCCTTAACACATTCCAGTACAGTATTGGAACTCTAATCCTTTGAGGCTTTATGCATTTAAACAGCTCAATTAGCAACAGTCTAACTGGCGTTTTCTCTGCCCGGCTGAAGCAGAAATTAGGTACTGTACTTGGATACAGCTGTCATTTTGTTTGTTTTTGCAGTGCCTTTAAAGGAAGATGCCCTTAGAGATACAGTACAAGCTTTGATCACCAACTGAAACAAGGCATTCATAAGTAAACTCCTGAACCATACAAATATGTTGTAAGCATGCAGAGATAATAGCGGAAAACTTTTATTGCCTGTGCTAGAACTCTATTGGGTATTTCCATTTAACAATTTCAGGAAAAGTTGTTCTGAGAATTGTAAACAAATACATTTTAAGAGCCTGCTTATGAACTCAGTCATGTTTGTATGTCTGTGCATGGGCTATATTATGGTTTTTACATTGGGAAAGTGTGAATTTAGTAGCATTTAGATGAAAATGTAAAACTTATTGTGCTTTCCTTGGGGTTTGGATCCAGTCTTTCTGTAGCTCCCTTTAATTTATGCAACCTGCAGTTCAAGGTGTCTTTTTGATGATGACACATCCCTCTTATAACTACTGTATGAGGAAGTTTTTGTATTTGATCACCGTTATCAGAAAACTTCATCAGATGTTAAAATAACAATCATGAGCTTTTAATTGTGTCAATCCTCTCCTTCTCCCCACCTCCTCTTCTTTTCTTCCCTCTATTTCTTTTCCAGTGACATTTTTGATGCAATGTTTCCAGTCACCCATATTGCAGGAGAAACAGTTATCCAGCAAGGTTAGTATAAATAAATATTGCTAAAATAATTTTTGTGCGCTGAATGTTCACCTTGTTATAAACATATTAAGTGTTTTTTGCTCATGTGCCATTTGACCCGATATATTACTGACATAATGTAAATGACCAATACTGATCGTGTTTTTTCTGCTAAACAAGACAATTAAGGACTAATTAAAGGATTAAACTGAAGATTATTCTCTAAGGGAGAAACTTTGCCTGCTCTTTAATATGGTTGACCTTGTCTTAGAATAAACTTGGACTTGTGTTTCTTTCTTTTGGATTGATTTTGCTTGCTCATTTACTCATTATGAAATATTGCTTGACTTCAATGTGCCTTTTGGATTGATGTTGCTTATTTATTTATTTATTTGGATAAAATATAACAAAAAGGGGAAGTTAAAATAATATTTTTTTTCTTCTCACTGCCTCCTTTCATTTTATGTTCATTTTTTTTTTCTTTTTTCAAAAAAATTTTTTTTCTAAATGTATGTATACATTTTTATATTGAATATAAAATGAATAAATAAACTAAACTAAACCAAACCACTAAACCACTTTAACAGGTAATCAATTAATTTTAGCTGATTATCCACATTACTGTAGTTTTATTTCAGAGTTCATCTTTGGCACTGTCATCACTGATCATGTTTATTTTATTCTACCACTTCCTTTTCTTCTCATTCCCCCAGCTTGTACCAGTTGTCAGGTTCCTCTCATTTGCCTAACAGGCGTCAAAACCTTCACTCTAGTCATCCCTGGACTTTGAAGAAAACCAGACTAACTGGACCAGCCTATATTTTTGTAACACCCACCCCCGAAACTCCTATCAAATGCAGACACATTTAATCGCATACGTATTTGAAAACAGGCATTCTTGCAAATTTCCTCTTTTAGATTGTACCTTGTTAGCAACTGCACAAAATCACATGGTTTTACAACTGTGGAGTGCACTGAACAAACACGCACAGGCAGACACAATGTGAAAGAAAACTGTCAATGCTACCCACTCAGTCACTCCCACCTTCCCTTAAAACCACGTCCAGGAGTATATCAGTCCTAATTTGGTGATAATAAGTATATCTTTTTTGCAGGCCCCCCAGATCCAGACAGGCTATTGTTATATACACTAGTGTGGTATATACAGCACTGATGTCATAGCTAATGTTTGGACAACTGTACAGCTTCAAGAAACCTGCTACTGACTACTTACCGGTACATACTATTTAGACATTGCAAGGAGTTATCACTGTAAAAAGTGAGTGGTATTTAAACAGTGAGGAAGTTTATGTGATTTTACATGCAAAATAGAGTAAATTTGATTATTTTCTACAAGTAATTACGTCAACTTATTGAGCTTTACTGTCAATTTTACAGAAGACATTACTCCTTCAGAATTGGAGGTTGAAAATATAACCCATGTTGTTCTTCAGAGCAAAGCCACAGAACGTTAGCGGTGTGTATGACAATTACCGTAGCTTGTGTTGAAACAAGACCACACTGAGTTACCAACCTACATGAGTATGTGCGTGTGTCTTCGTGTGTGTGTGTATGTGTGCCTATAGGTTTTGGTTAAATATTTGCTTGCACTCTAAAGCTAAAGACGCAAAACAAAAGCCTAGGCACCAAAGTGATAAAAGACAGGAAGAACACCAGAAAAGACAGACAGTCAGAGGAAACTGAAAGAGCGATACATGAGATGAAAGAGAGCGCGAGAAGAAAAATTAGTAAAAGGCCAGGTTGCAGCAGGTTGGGAGTATGTGTGTGTGGACTTCTAAGGTCTTTCCTGGGACAGACCTTTAGCTAGACAAGGGGTGTTTTGTGAGACAAATAGAGCTGTATGATTAACGAGCCCTCCACTCAGTATTAATTAGGCGTGTGAACTCCTGTGAACTTTACTCACAGGGTTCTCACAGCCTTTCAGCTCAATGGGTGAATGTACAAACTACAAAAAATGCACACATAGTGGCATCCTAACTCAAAACCTACAAGGTGCTTTGACATTTGTCTTTTATATAACCCACTTGTTCCTCTAAATGCAGTCAAATTCATGTTTCTTTGTAAGAAGTGCGGTACTGTAGTTGCACAGATAACTTTTTAGTGCTCATGTGAGGTTGTTAATTCTTTTCTGTGCTTTCCTCTGAACTCTATGTAATGGATAGCATAATTAAAGACACCCACACCATTTTGTAGCCTTATCTTTGGAGTACCGGTAGATGCTTTTAAAGGATATCAGCCAGCCATGAATCTCTTTGAGGTTTTACTTTGAAAGCTCAGCACATGTGTGACAGTGCTGATTTAGTAAGCAGATTAGCCACGAGTTCTAAACCTTGTAAATGACATATAGTTTTAAATATTGTGAGAAATAAATAAAAAACTCTAAACAAATCACCTGTAATTAAGCACTGTTAAAGATTATTCTGTTATACTGAGATGTGTCTCTGCACGTACAGGGATTTCTGTGCCAGAGTTTTACTATCAAACCAAATTTAAAAGCTAAATGTTTGGAGCATTTTGCTTCTTGAGTTCATAATTTAAAGACATAATTTACAGTACAGTGGTTTGCCTTTAATTTTGGTGTTTTATCTTGTATAAAGTACCAACTTGCTGGTGAAGATTCTCAGTCGTCCAGGACATGATAAAATCAAAAAAGGCGTTCAATACAGGATCAACTGGACTTTATTTGTTGCAGAAAACGTTTCGACTTCTGTCCAGAAGTCTTTTTCAATTCTGAATGAATGGAAGCTGTGAGAACGAGAAGTTTTATACAAGCCACGCACCAACATATGAAATTGGAAACTGAAATAACACCACAAAATACCTAACATGCCCATTCTATTTAAATTGACAAAACAACACATCACACCTGGGGGTTTGTAACACATACATGTAAATTGAAAGATCACACCTTAACAGTAGGAGGTTCCCTTGAGGTCTCTGGTAGAAGACACAAAACTGTATGTAAATTGACAAAAAACACCTCCCAAACAACAACAGAGGCTACTCAGAGAAACTTTGTTAGTCTAATTTACAGACAAGACATCCCTGCTCCCATCCAGTGTAAAACGTTTCGGAATCAAATCCAAAACTGTGTTATAAGTCTTAGAAAGTTGAAATCTCAGACCTCCTCCTCTGTTAAGAGAAGGTTTTTCTCTCTTAACATACAAAGCTTCCAACTTCAAAGTACCAACTTCAAAGTTGAATTTTACCATGCTGAGGTGCACATTAATTCAGCCAAGGCTTTCTTCCATATATATTTTTATTTATTCCCATCTAATTCTAATTTCAGTTTAATCATAAATAATTTACTAAAAACTTCAGCTCACAGTTTAAAAAAAACCATTATTATTAGCCTACCCCAATATAAATGGGAAAAGCTAGATTTTCATTGAGTTTAAATGTGTTTTTTTGCTTTCTTTACTCCACATTTCTTATCTTCTCTCCTATCCAGGTGATGAAGGAGACAACTTCTATGTGATTGACCAAGGTGAAGTGGATGTAAGTGGCTACCACTCAAAAGCACATGCACAAATGTTTTCTTGTTTCTTAATGCTTTAAACAAATACATTTAAAAGAATCAGGTAAAATAGGCCAGACTTTTAGGGTTTCACAAGCTCTTATTAATCCTAGAGATTGAATGGTTATTTCTAAATTCAGCTTGCCAGAATATGCTATTACTCACCTGTTTAAAGGAAAGTTTATAAGAAGCTTTTAAGAAAAATGGTGACTCGATCAAAAGCCCTTCCTCATCCAGTCATGTTGAGGCAATATCTCACAAATAAGACTGGTTGAAGAGCTGCCCCCATGTTTTGGCCTCTTCAAAGTCTAGTTCCAGTCCGATGACAATCTAAACATGGCGCTTTAGAGTTGAGCGCTGTATGAAGGTACCCAAACTGAGAAGATCTATTGTCTTAACAAGCCTGACACCAAGTGATAGACTTAAGTGGAGAGATAAAATGAGAGCTGATGGAAAGTTAAACAGGAAGCGACCTTATCAGTTTTGTAGTTGTGAGCACAGAAGCCGTGGGTGAGAGACGACAACTAGATTGGTAAGCGTTGCTAAGATTGCCAATATCATTGCCCTATTCTAAACGGAAAGATGGAAACAGATAATGAGATAAGAAAACTGCTGAACTTGGAATGTTGATGCGTTCACTCACACTCGTGGGCGGCTGTGGCTGAGTGGTTAGAGCAGTCGTCCTGTAATGGGAAAGTTGGGGGTTCGATTCCACCAGCCGTCACATGCTGAAGTATTCCTGAGCAAGACACTGAACCCCTCATTGCCTTTGGTGTGTGTCCCATTGGTGTATGAATGTGATCTAAAGCACTGATTATTCTTTATACAGATGTAGTGCCCTGAGTTGCTCCCGGTAGGTCTGGATGGCGCCTTGCAAGGCAGGCTACCACTACCGGTGTATGAATGTGTGAATGAATGGGTGGATGGCTGGTATTGTAAAGCGCTTTGGGGCTCCTCACAGGGGGCTGGAAAGCGCTATATAAATAAGCTCCATTTACCATTTACCATTTAGTAGACTGCTGTATGAATGGGTAAATGAGGCCACAGATTGTGTTGTAAAGCACTTTGAGTATCTTGATAAGAAAGGTGCTACCTACCGTATATAAGTACAATCCATTTAATGTTAATAATTATAATAATAATTTATTCAATTTGTACTGCACTTTTACACTTTTACTATTTATGCTTATGTTTATTAAATGTTTTAGTGTTTAGTATTTAGATGGTTACTGTTGCACCGAGGGACTGAGAGAAACGCAATTTCAATCCTGTGTATGTCCTGTACATATTGCAGTTCTGACAATAAAGTTGACTTTGACTTTGACTTTACATTTTACAATCTCAAACTGCTACAATATAAAACATCTAGAGATAATAAAACATGGATTGAATTTTTTTTTTAACTAAAAACAGCAGGATTAAAAGTACCTTTAAATGATATAAAATATTTTAAATATAGGGTTACCTCCCTTCGCCTACGTGTGGAAGGACGGGCTCTGACTGATGTTTGTGCCTATGCGCCAAACGGCAGCGCAGATTACCCACCCTTTTTGGAGTCCTTGGAGGGGGTATTGGAGAGTGCGCCTCCTGGGGACTCCCTTGTTCTGCTGGGGGACTTCAACGCTCACGTGGGCAATGACAGTGAGACCTGGAGGGGTGTGGTTGGGAGGAACGGCCCCCCTGATCTGAACCCGAGTGGTGTTTTGTTGTTGGACTTCTGTGCTCGTCATGGATTGTCCATAACGAACACCATGTTCAGGCATAAGGGTGTACATATGTGCTCTTGGCACCAGGACACCCTAGGTCGCAGTTCGATGATCGACTTTGTTGTCGTCTCATCTGATCTGCGGCCGCATGTCCTGGACACTCGGGTGAAGAGAGGGGCGGAGCTGTCAACTGACCACTACCTGGTGGTGAGTTGGCTCCGATGGTGGGGGAGGATGCCGGTCAGACCTGGCAGACCCAAACGTATTGTGAGGGTCTGCTGGGAACGTCTGGCAGAGTCTCCCGTAAGACGGAGCTTTAACTCCCACCTCCGGGAGAGCTTTGAACACGTTCCGAGGGAGGCGGGGGACATTGAGTCCGAGTGGGCCATGTTCCGCGCCTCTATTGTCGAGGCAGCTTATCAGAGTTGTGGCCGCAAGGTTGTTGGTGCCTGTCGTGGTGGCAACCCTCGAACCCGGTGGTGGACACCGGCGGTGAGGGATGCTGTCAGGCTGAAGAAGGAGTCCTATTGGGCCTTTTTGGCCTGTGGGACCCCGGAAGCAGCAGATAGGTACCGACAGTCCAAGCGGCATGCGGCTCGGGTGGTTGCTGAGGCAAAAACTCGGGCGTGGGAGGAGTTCGGAGAGGCCATGGAGAATGACTTCCGTACGGCTTCGAGGCGATTCTGGTCCACCATCCGGCGTCTCAGGGGGGGAAAGCGGTACGCGACCAACACCATTTATGGTGGGGATGGCGTGCTGTTGACCTCAACTCGGGATGTTGTGAGTCGGTGGGCGGAGTACTTCGAAGACCTCCTCAATCCTACTGGCACGTCTTCCACTGAGGAAGCGGAGCCTGGGGACTTTGGGTCGGGCTCTCCAATCTCTGGAGCTGAGGTCACCGAGGTGGTTAAAAAGCTCTGCGGTGGCAGGGCTCCAGGGGTGGATGAGATTCGCCCTGAGTTCCTTAGGGCTCTGGATGTTGTGGGGTTGTGTTGGCTTACGCGACTCTGCAATATCGCGTGGACATCGGGGGCAGTTCCCTTGGATTGGCAGACTGGGGTGGTGGTTCCCCTATTCAAAAAGGGGGACCGTAGGGTGTGTTCCAACTATAGAGGGATCACACTCTTAAGCCTCCCTGGTAAGGTCTATTCAGGGGTTCTGGAGAGGAGGGTCCGTCGGATAGTCGAACCTCGGATTCAGGAGGAGCAGTGTGGTTTTCGTGCTGGTCGTGGAACACTGGACCAGCTCTACACCCTCAGCAGGGTCCTGGAGGGCGCGTGGGAGTTTGCCCAACCAGTTTACATGTGCTTTGTGGACTTGGAAAAGGCATTCGACCGCGTCCCTCGGGGGGTTCTGTGGGGGGTACTCCGGGAGTATGGGGTACCAGGCCCATTGATATGGGCTGTTAGGTCCCTGTACGACCGGTGTCAGAGCTTGGTCCGCATTGCCGGCAGTAAGTCAGGCTCGTTTCCAGTGAGAGTTGGACTCCGCCAAGGTTGCCCTTTGTCACCGATTCTGTTCATAACTTTTATGGACAGAATTTCTAGGCACAGCCAAGGTGTTGAGAGGATCCGTTTTGGTGGCCTTAGAATCGCTTCTCTGTTTTTTGCAGATGATGTGGTCCTATTGGCTTCATCAGATCGTGATCTACAGCTTTCGCTGGAGCGGTTTGCAGCCGAGTGTGATGCGGCCGGGATGAGGATCAGTTCCTCCAAATCCGAGGCCATGGTCTTGAGCCGGAAAAGGGTAGCATGCCCTCTCCGGGTCGGGGATGAGGTCCTGCCCCAAGTGGAGGAGTTTAAGTATCTCGGGGTCTTGTTCACGAATGAGGGAAAACTGGAGCGTGAGATCGATAGGCGGATAGGTGCAGCATCCGCAGTGAAGCGGGTGCTGTACCGGTCTGTCGTGGTGAAGAGAGAGCTGAGTCAAAAGGCAAAGCTCTCAATTTACCGATCGATCTACGTTCCCACCCTCATCTATGGTCATGAGCTTTGGGTTGTGACCGAAAGAACGAGATCTCGGATACAAGCGGCTGAAATGAGTTTTCTCCGCAGGGTGTCTGGACTCTCCCTTAGAGATAGGGTGAGAAGCTCAGTCATCCGGGAGGGACTCGGAGTAGAGCCGCTGCTTCTCCACATCGAGAGGAGCCAGTTGAGGTGGCTCGGGCATCTGGTTAGGATGCCTCCTGGACGCCTCCCTGGTGAGGTGTTCCGGGCATGTCCCACCGGGAGGAGACCCAGAGGAAGACCCAGGATACGCTGGAGGGACTATGTTTCTCGGCTGGCCTGGGAACGCCTTGGGATTCCCCCAGAGGAGCTGCTCCAAGTGGCTGGGGAGAGGGAAGTCTGGGCCTCCCTACTTAGGCTGCTACCCCCGCGACCCGACCCCGGATAAGCGGACGAAAATGGATGGATGGATGGAATATTTTAAATAAAAAGGTCTTCAGTCCTTTCTTAAAACTTTCTGTAGTCTGGGGTATCCGAGATGGCCCGAGAGGGTGTTCCACAGATGATGAGGAGCAGCAGAGCAGAAGGCCTTGTCACCCATGGTGCACAGTTTTATCCGAGGAGGGCGGAGCTAATAGGAATTTGTGGAGCGGAGGGGTCGTGTTGATGTCTGAGCAATGAGCAGTTCTTTAAAATAGTATGGACACTGCCTTGAATTACCATTTACCATTTTGTTTCAGGTGGTGTCCTGTTGATGTGAATAGATAAATGATCAGAACTATAACTAGAGTTGTGTAAAAAAGAAATAGGCCAAGATTTTCCACAATAAGAAATTTAGTTGTTGCTTCATAGCCTGTCGTTTATTTAAACAAGCAGTAAGACATTTATTAACTAGAAACTCCATTACTGATTATCTCACTTAACAGGAACTATTTCAACCCTATAAATACACTCCTTTAAGATTGACAAAAAACCCAGTTAAACAAATCCAAACTTGATTTAATGTGTTTACTGTTTTTTATTTATTTATTTATTTATTTACTTTTTTAACCACATCTTACAGTCTGTTTTGTTTATTTAATTATTTTGCTTGCAGTTGCAACATATTGGAAGCTTAATTACAGCTCAATTATGCTCTGGTGCTGTTCAGACTCAACTTTCTAATAGAACAACAGCTGCAGTTGTATGCTCTCACAGCTGCAGCTTTACTTTACCCTAATTATTCCTCCAATGTGTTAAATCAGATGTGATCTGCTCAGAGCTGCCACTTGTGAATGCTTTCCCACAATTTTATTTTTTTATTCTTCTTACACTGATCCCTACTTGTGGGAAGACTATCCTCAAGCTCAGAAGTTGCCAAACCTCATGCTCTTCCCTGTCTCCATGTCACCCTACCATCCATTCTACCATCACTCTACCATTTACAGAGAGCAGCTGCCTTCCAGCCACAACCCAGGCACTAAACTACTTCAAGATCAGTGCCGAGGTTATTAAAGTGTGGAGATGTCTCTCATTAAACAGGGGTGTAAATCTGCCAGCATCCCATAAACTGCCTGAAAGCTGCTACTAACGTAAACACCCCTCCATGTCAGCACATACATCTATTCACTCAAAGACAGTTTTTTTTAGATGAGCGAACATCATAGGAAGTTAAATCTTACAGTTCAGAATCTACAGTGAGTTTATTGAGAATATATCATTTTTGTATTTAGTATAGTTCAGTCATTTTTATTGTGTTATAGGAACACAGTTTATAGGGTAGTTTACTTGAACCCTTTTATTCTAACAATTAATTATTTTATAGTAGTCGGCTTGTAGTTTGTATTGTTTGGAGTGGCTAAGACATTTAGAATTTACACACACTCAATCGCCCACGTTTAAACAGCCCACAGGCATGCCTGGAGAAACAAACTAAGTAACCACACGCACAAATATACTGTCTCATCATCTCCATTCTATTGCATTTGAATCACTGCTTCTTAACTGCTTCTTACTAGCCACACACACACAACTTGCTGTTCGTTTTTATGCACCAAAAATTCAGTGACAGCTGCAAAACATCATACAAGTGGCTTAATACTTAATCTATTTCAGTCTTTCTTTATAGAGTCATCAGTCTGAGTCCTTAATTGAAGTGGTGCTACTAAATGACAGTTTAAGGATAAAAAAAGACCATTTAAAAAGTTGAGTGAAAGTGTTTGTGAAACCTTATACTGTAGGTTTGCAAGTACAGCAGTGAAAACTAAAAGACAATCTGAAAACTGGAGAGAACTAAAGAAAGAACACTACCACCTGCATGATCTGACGTTACACTTTTACAACATACGAACAACTATTCTTCTGATGTAACCAAAGTCAGCAGTCTGCATCTCTTTGAAACCGTTCCAGTATGTAGCGAAGGATGAGTCCCCTGGGATTTGCTCAGAATCTGAATAATGCCCTTTAACAGCTTGGATAATATACAACAGCAAGATGAGGAATAAACTTTTCTTCCCTCCGTCTGCCCCCCTCCCTCATTGCTTTCTGTGTTATTAAGTTAACAAGATAGTGGATAGTGTGTTGACAGTTAAAACCGTAACGGTCCCAAGACATGCGCAGTGAGCCACACTGAGGTTGTATTATCCATATAAGCTGCAGTGGCTGGTCTAACTGGAGCTGAAGAGAGTGTGTACCTACCGTATTTTCTGGTGTATAGGTCACACCGGTGTATAGGTCGCATTGTCCAATTATCACCAATATTGGAAAAATCCCTAGATAGGTCGCACCGGAGTATTGGTCGCACCTACGTTTAGCTCTGCTGCAAATGTCTGCCACAGGAGCACACAGCAAGGCTTTTAAGAAGATTAACACTTAAAAACAATTATTTGTTTGATAAAAATTATAGCAAATATGTGTCTGAGCTGAACTTTTCCTTAATAAATGAATGTAATTGTGAAATGAGCTGGATTTAAAATTTGTTTTGCCGAAAGTGATAACAAGCCATATATAGGTCGCACCAGTGTATAGGTCGCAGGCCTTGAAAAACCCATAAAAAGGTGCGACATATACACCGGAAAATACGGTATGTGATCAAATGTGTGTTTGTGTGCGAGTTTGAAGAACAGACCACAAAGTCTTCAACAGCTTACTAACATCTATCACTTCCAAGAGAAGACTCAAAAAACAAGGCAAAAGAAATAAAAGGAATTGATAGAGAGTTGAGTTAAGGGGGGATATTAGGCCTTTTAGAGGATTTCATTTGAAGGCTTAAAGCAGATGAAATACTTAGGGAGAAGCCTTGTGAACAAATCAAACAGCCCAGAAACTGAGAAGGGTTGCTGGAGGGAAAACGAGGGTCCACCCAGCAATTACTGGTATTGTTTTTAAGCTTTTAAGCTCACGTAAGACCCTGTCCATCACTCTTTTTTTGATGTTCTCTCTACAGGTGTATGTGAATGGTGAGTGGGTGACCAATATTGGCGAAGGAGGTAGTTTTGGAGAGCTGGCCTTGATCTATGGGACTCCAAGGGCTGCCACTGTCAAGGCCAAGACTGATCTGAAACTGTGGGGCATCGACCGAGACAGTTACCGGCGCATTCTCATGGTATGAATAACCTCACATTAGAAAATACAGTATCGGTACACTTTGTGGTAACAGAAAACACTGTGTTATGTACATGCTTCAGCCTTATGCTGGTGAAGATTCTCAGTCATCCAGGACATGATAAAATCAGAACAAGCGTTCAATACAAAAACAACTGGACTTTATTTGTTACAGAAAACGTTTCACCCTCTATCCAAATGTCAATTTACATAGGATGGTGCGTGGCATATCAGCATGTATATAACTTCACTGTCACACAGGCTGCTCCTTTGATTTGAAAAAAGCCCTTTGGATAGAGGGTGAAACGTTTTCTGTAACAAATAAAGTCAGTTGTTTTTGTATTGAGCGCTTGTTCTGATGCTTCAGCCTTGACTTATACATCAGTCCGACTTGACACTGTCATAGTTTTATTTCTGTTGTGATTGAAAAATAATGTGAAAAAGTATGATTTTCCTAAATAAATAAAAATAAAAAGACAAATCAAACAAATTAATATTATTATAGGCACCATTTGTTTGAAGTTTATCATTGTATACTTCATTAATATTCATTTAGATTTACTGCATACAAACACTGAACTGCATTCCCTTAAAAAGGTTATAGGAAGATCACAATGCTGTGCCATATACAGATTTTCTAATATACAAGATTTTTGCATTTAGCTAACTGAAATTAAAATATACATATTAAAAGCTGTTCTAAAACTAGTTTTAAACGTAATACATTATGTTGTATTTTGTACAAAAAACCGAGTTGACTTAATTATAAAAATTGGGCATTTTTATCATTAGACTTGTATGCCAAACTGTTACGTTTGTCAGTAAAATATGCTAAGCATATAAACAGAACTTCTGTTTTCCTTTGTATTCTGTCCTAACAATTTTCTTCTTAAAGCAAAATATTCCTAATTTGATTTTACTTTCAAACTGTTCAATAATTCCAAATAAACAATGCTAAAATTGTTTATTTCTTAAAAGGTGCAACGTGATTATGAAACAAGTATGATGTATGTCCACTTTAAACATGTACTGTGGTATAATCTATATCCATCCTTTACGCTCTTACTTGCAATATCTTCTCCCACTCAACTACTTAAAACTTGAACTCATAAACACTTGCTTTCATTTTTAAGATGAAATATTCACACTTCCATGCACACACAAACACTGAACTCCGTCCTCCCATTTTACCATCTCCCCTGGTCTCTTCATGGATGAAGAAAGGGGAAGAGTAAATCTGAATGGGACTGTGTGAGGGCTAGAGGAGGGAATGGGTTTGTTCTAATGGCTGTACATGCACTTCCCACTCCAGGAGCTTATCTAGTAGGAATGTCTAAATGTTTAAAGTGGAAACACAAGGTGCTCTGGCCTGGCTGTCATACTTACTCACATGCACACACATATTTTGGGTGCTGTTAGAATGACTACTTTTTCAACGTGTCTGAGTGTCTCTGTTTGAAAGTTTCCTCAAATGTTCACTGCACATTTTTTAACGAGTTATTCAAACTCCAATTAACCTTTCCGATTCCTGTGTATATCTAAACTTTGCTCTTACCAGCAGTGAAACTTATCTTGATTTGATTTGAGTCTTGTTTTGGATCATCCAGTTCAGTGTAATGTTGGCAGCAGTCAGCCCAGGACTCCTGTCACCTTTTAGGTGCATAATTATACTTACAGCTCAGTCTGCCCTGGAAACTGTTCTTTGAGAAGATTCTCTCTCTGCAGCTTTCATTCCTTCAATCTTTCCAACAGCAGCAGGAGGTTAGGAGGGGTGAAACTAAATTCAATTACACAAACCTGTAGTTAATTACTGCTGTCAATGATTTGTAAGCTGTCTTTACATAGTGTGGTATTCTGGCACCATCATCAGCCAACACAATGATCATTTTCTCTTTGTGTAAATATATCTGGCTTTTCCCAGTAAAAATATGCTGATTCTCTGTTTTAACAGGTAGTTTTTCCAAAAGCTTGAAAATGCATTGCCATGATAGTTTACCATTTCCACGTGTGCTGCCTTGTCCTCCATCTCTAAATGATAAATTAAGTGCAGTTATCTCTTGCTGCCGAAAAGCAATTGCTTTTACCTGTACAGTATATGTATTTGTGTGTGTATCTGTTACCAAAATATCCCATGAACCACTGGATGAATTTTTATGAAACGTACAGAAAGTATTCATTAGATGTGCGTATACACCTTTTTAACTTTTGAAGTCAACAGGATTCAAGATGGCTGTGATAACCAACTGATTTTCAAAACAGAAATGGCTATAATTCAGTCAGCTCTACAGATATTGATCTAAAGTTTGGTGTGGTGAGAGCTGAGAGTCAACCAGAACACGTACCGGTACTCTGGTAATCTTGCAATATCACATGAAACTGTACACAAAGTTTTTAGGGTTTGATCACAACTCCATTTCTCCACATAAGATGATCATTATTTTGACCCTGAGAGGAAAGTTGGTGAATGTTATGCATTCCTATAAGAATGTAAATAGTTAGTTAAAGGTGCAGTCTGCAGTTTCTGTAGAACGCAGCACTTAGAAAAAATTTCTACAGGGAAAGCATTCTGATCCCTCCCCCTCAGAGCCATATATGGCTCTGCTCCCCCTTGCTCTCGCTGAAATTCAGCTCTGCCTCCACTGCATGTCCTGTGGCAGCCGCTGCGAAGTTCTGTGTTTATATGTTAATAAAACGTTCTAAAAAATAAAATAAAAACATGGAGCGCTGGTCCAGCACACCAGAACACCATGAAATCTGCTGAGCCTCGCGCAGCCACGTTGAACCCGAGTTTAATTCGCTCGTGACAAATTCATTCATTTCCTCATTTCAGTCATGGAGTCAGCGGAGGAGGAAGCGATCACTTGACTTTTGGCAAAAAAACAAAAGAAAAGTCCAGATCAGGGATGAAGAAGGGGAATTTAATACATTTGTGTCACATACAAAACAGTTTTGCATCGCTTTGCAATCCTTTGAACGAGAACGTGCGCGGCCGCTGGGGCTGGGACAGGCGGGGGCGTGGGTTAGGAGCGTGAGAAGTGAGAAGCTCTGTTTTTATTGGCTGGTTAAAAACTCTGTTTTTATTGGCTGGTTAACGGCGGGTCACTGTGGCTTTTTAGAAATGCTTTTAGTAACACCTGGAGAAGCAAGGGGAATATAGTTTTTTTCAGAGATTACTTTGTCTAACATCAGTCTGTCAGGAGATAGTGACAGAGTGAAGAAATATGTTAAAAATATATTTTTAGAAAACTTACAGACTGCACTACAGAAACTGCAGACTGCACCTTTAAGTAAGTAGTAGTAGTTAAGTGGTTTTATGCTTACAGTCATTTATTCTTCCAAGATTTAGTTTTGGGCATTACATTAACCTCTGTTGCATGCATTGTATGGGTTTATGTGTTAAACTGGTATTTGATGGTAAATACTGTTGTTGAAAATTATTTTTACCCGTCCTTCACCACAACTAATAATAATAATAATAATAATGAATTCAATTTATAACGCACTTTTCATTAATGAAAATCTCAAAGTGCTACACGGTGCAACAGAAATTAAATGTCAATAAAACAAGTAATAGAACAAGTAAAATCAATAACAGTATCAACTAAGATCAAAAGTAGAATCATGAGGAGGCAGAGTATGCTCGGTTGAAAAGAAAGGTCTTCAAGCCGCTCTTAAAGTCAACCACAGACTGTGGGACCCTCAGACAGTCAGGAAGAGA
The DNA here is from genome assembly GCA_038048925.1 of Garcialebias charrua. Lineage (NCBI taxonomy): Eukaryota > Metazoa > Chordata > Actinopteri > Cyprinodontiformes > Rivulidae > Garcialebias > Garcialebias charrua. The sequence goes on along the minus strand of JBBPBX010012227.1, from coordinate 18,008 downwards.
GTTCCACAGGCGGGGGGCAGCCACACTGAAAGCCCGGTCTCCCATGGTCCTTAATTTGGTTCTCGGAATGTGAAGGAGATTACTGTTCTGTGACCGCAGCGACCGGGTGGATGAGTGTGGAATAAGAATATCCTTCAGATAATCTGGTGAAGTTCCATGTAAGCATTGATGTGTAATGAGAGCAGTTTTGTACTGAATTCTGTAGGCGACAGGAAGCCAATGAAGGTTATGAAGAATGGGCGTAATATGTTCAAATTTACGAACTCGCAACAAGATCCTTGCAGCACTGTTTTGAATATATTGAAGTTTCTGAAGGTTTTTGCCAGGTGTCTTTTATTGGATAAAAAAAAGGAGTTTGTGGTTACCACAGGCATATTAAGTTTTCTGAAGGTTTTTGCCAGGGATTCCAATAAACAGGGAGTTGCAGTAGTCGAGCCTGGAGGAGACAAAAGCATGGACGAGCTTCTCAGCATCGGAAAAAGTTAGGGATGGGCGAAGTCTAGAGATGTTTCGAAGATGGAAGAAACACAAAACTGAGATAGTTTATGCTATTTGCAATTACCATACTTCCATTACAACATACCAGTATTCTTGTTTTAGTGCCATTTACACAAAGCAAAAATACGTATGAAAAACTGCAGTGAAATGCAACCTGCCTATAGTGATATGATTAGAGCCAACTTTTAGCAACATTTTGGGCACAACAGTCTCTGACTTCCTGTTACTGCAGTCTGAGTTCCATCCCTTCCACTTATTTTATTGCATTTACAATTTTGTAAGAAGAAGGCCAAGTAGAAGCATAGCTTCAAGTTGAAGGTGACTTTGCTTAAATGTATTCTGGACTCGACCAAATCGTTCTTAGTCAGCCATTTCTACTCGTCTTCTTGTTTGTTCTGAAAAATATAGAGATCAATAAAACTGAGATAGTTTATGCTATTTGCAATTACCATATCTTTTTCAGCATTAATGGTTGCATTTATGGCTCAAGTAAAGACTGCTATAATGCAAAAAGCTTAAAAAGTTTGCTGTTAAAAAAATACAATTTCTTCCTGAATTTGAACCTTCTACACAGCCTTTGTAATTTAATTTCATTGATGTTGAAATAATACATATTGTACTCAAGAGCATCTACATAGTAGATACTACTTAAGTGCCCTGACTGTACCTTTAAACACATTCAGTTCCAAAAAAGCTACATGTATTCTTTGTACATGTGTTGCATAACATGTGGCATTATTAGAACCATCCAAATGGATCTTGTTTATATTTCAGACGTTGAGCATGTTGATTACACCCAGTTAACATATGTCAGTGATATAATCATGCAAAGCCAAAACACTGCCTACCTCTCTTCTTATTCAGGAGATGAAAAAAGTAATACATTTTCTTGTAATAAACTCTTTCCCATTGTGCTGCCATCAGTCATACAACACCAATCTTGTTGTGTCATCTTGGTATTTAAACAGACACAGTTACAGCCAAAGCTATTTTCAAACTGACAGACTGTTGTCAGCAAACACAAGATAAGTTGAAAGGAAACAAGAAGAAATGATACTAAGAAATAAAGAGTGATGAAGGGTGGTTGTGGTTGGAGGTGTGGTGTGTTTCACGTTGGACAGAGATAAAGATGTTGAAGATGGGACGTAAGATGCAGTTGGTTTAGTCTGGCTTCACTCCACACCTCAGGTCTTTGATGATTCTACGTCAAAGACAGCAAACAGACACAAAGGCAGGTTTATCTTTAACCACAAAAGGAGTGAAGACATCAGGTCTAAGACAATATTTTTTATACATGTTAAATGTGCTCAGGCCCTCCCAAGTAGATAGAGAGAATTACTACCAATTTCCAGTAATAAAGAGGAAAAAAATATGATGTTCACAAACTAAATAAAGACTAATTTCAAACTCAGGACATAGCAATTTTAAATAAGCATCATTTGGTTTCCATCAACCTCTGTGAACCCCTGCATTGCTAACATCACTTAGGCGCACCCAGCCCATCCTGCTGCAGTCACATAAATCAGACCTACTGTATAATGTGTTTGTATGTACCCACGGTAAGTCTGCAAACATTAGGAAAAGGTCTGAGAAAGTTGGAGGACAAGTGTGCATGTGGGTTTAAGGATGTACATGAGAGTATGGGGGGAGAATTCTTTGTTATGATCAAGTTTAGTCTTTGTTCAAACAGCAGGGAAACCTAAGTGACAGAACTAAAAACAGACTTCACATGCTGCCTACACTCAGACACACACTCAAATCATTTATCCAGGAGGGAGGCAGAGCAGCCAGAATTCCTTTAATCAAGTTGTTTACGATCCGAAGTTTGACATCGACTCACTAGGGAAGATTTTTTTTCTCCCCTTTTAAGACAAAATGTGAAATTATATGAAATTAGAGGCAGCAGCGGGACTCAAGCACTTGCACCGAAGACACCCCAAGCCTCAATATATCATTTCCATATGCAAAGGCAGACCCAGGGCGGACAAGATCATCTCTCCTCACTGGTTTTATTCTCTCGTAATGTTCCCGCCTGCCTTGAATGGTTCTGTGCAAAGAAGAATAAGTGCAGTTAGGTAAGGGGTCCTCTGGGTCTGGACTTGTCAGGAAGCACCTGATTTTCATGGCAAAGCCAGAAAGGGGAAAGTCCCCTGCCTGCTGGGTGGGGTGGGCCACACACACACAGATACACATGCAATAAACATTACTGCATATGTCATACGTACCCTCCAGAAGCATGACCCCATGAACTACGATCTGTTACCCACAGATACCTGTGTACTGAAGCTTTGTTTTATTTGTATTTGGCAGTGAAGAAGTGTTACAGTTGAAGTTAGACTTATAGATAAATTGTGACAAATAAATTGCTTCTATCAAAAACAGTAATCACAACATATATATATGTGCATATTGGAAAAATACATATAAATGGGACTTTGTCAATATGAAACTTATTAGCTACAGAACTCATCTTAATCCTAATTCTATGTTCAAAAGCAAGCACATTTTTTTTTGCCATATGCCGAAACTGAGTACCGGTAACCATTTACATATTTTTGGATGAGAATCCTTGCATGCATTTTGCTGACACGTACTTTTGCTAATTGTTTAGCGGCAAAAATGAAAGTAGAAAAAAATGTTGCATAGTAAATCAAATTTACTTCTTGCCATTCCAACAGTGAGTACAAGTGCAGTGTTTTGCATAATAACCACTTGTATCCATGGAAATGCAGTCCTGCCGTATGATTTTTGTTATTGTTGTTTTACAGGGTAGCACACTGAGAAAGAGAAAGATGTATGAAGAGTTCCTCAGCAAGGTCTCCATCCTCGGTAAGGGTGTGCAACATCCCATGAAGATGCAAGAAATTACTTGTTTTTTTGTTGTTTTTTTTGTAATTGTTTCTGCTGTTATGATTATGCTGAAAAATTAGTGTATGATTTGTAAAAGGTTAATGTTCAGAGTGCAGGCAGTTAAATCGATGTATACTGTAGATTAGCCGACATAAACACAGGCGCACGTTGTCACACGAGACCCGTAGTTGAGTAAAGTCTGCGTTTACAGTTTTAATCTACTTACACTGTTCATACCTAAAGCCAGTCACACTCCGCAATCTCTCTGTGTGGACAATTAAGGTATAGGGAGCTAAGCTAAGCCCTTCTTTCCCACTGGAATCTGGGTAACAGCGGCCTTCACAGGCCACTGGATTTAGACGAATGGCGAATGAGATTCATTCAGACTTTCAAAATTGAGTTGCAATTGGAACTGACATCTCGTCCTTTTCCACTTGATTGTGTGTGTGTGTGGTGTATAGAGTGAGGCCATGCCCTCTGTACAGAGTTATTAGCTGGGTGAGTAAACACATACACTCAGTTCAGGTCTTAGGAGAATGTCTCTCTGAAGTTCGCTCTCTTTTCATTCACCCCTTTTCTTTTGCGGTTCTCTTTTTGAAGGCCTTGTTGAGGCCTGTGTTCAAGCATCCGCCTCCCTCGTCTAAGCGCTTTACCACTCTTGATTCCTCGATCTGTCTCTTTTTCTCTTCTTTGCCTCTTTGAATTGTAGAAGGAGCAGGGGACAGCAGTGTTTTTGTTTGTCTTTGATTTTCAGATAGCCACGAAATTGGGTGCAAGCCCCTTGATGTCATGGTGTGAAGTTAAAAAAACACCATGTTTGTCACCCATACACTTAAACAGGCCTCAACATCTCAGCGGTCAGTTCTCTCAATGTTCACTATGTATGTAAGAGACAAGGTGATCCAAGTGAGTGCAGGCTCCATGAAGTGTGAAATGTAGGTTCTTTAGTCAAGACACTTGTGTATCATGTTACTTGCCTTGCCGTTAGGGATCAGCTCAATGAGACCTGCTGCCTTTAGCTTGCAGCCAGACAGAAGACATCCATCTGGGTCCGGCAGACACCGTGGCCCCACCGGAGAAGACACTGGACACCTCCAAACCACCAGATCTACCTTAGTTAATCCTAAGTACATACACAGTGATACGCACACATAAATAGACACAACAGGATCAGTTACTCAGCACATCAGGAGACAATAGTCACAAAGATCTTGATCCTGCTGTAGTTTTACGCCTCTAACTCCAATCTTAGTAAAAAAAAAAAACATTGAATCACCTTTCCATCTAGACTAAGCTGAGGATGAGGAGTGTTTTCACTGCAGATAAGTCACATTCCACATGCAGATGTATAGACTGGTAAGATTAGACTTCAATGATCTGCTGAAGTGTGAAAGACGGATGAGCTCACTTAATAAAACATCTGTGTGGAGATGTGCAGTTATTAGTGGGTTCTTTTTCCTTAAATATCAGTTTTCAGTTGCTTTGAAGTATTTTGGTTGAAACATTTTTTCCCAGTGAGACATGTAACTATCTGGTTTTCTGTGAAATAACCAACAGTTCGCCCAAATATCTTGAGCTAACTGCTTCACTCTTTTAACAGTAGTTGAATACTTTGTAGTTTGAAAAGTCCTGAAAATCACTAAAAATACTAAAAGGTACTATCGCAAGATTTGATAGTACTGTATTCCTTTCCAGCCTTTTATATGTAATTTGTAATTTAGTTGCCTTACCCAACCTCACTAGCTGGCCTGATGTAGTTTATTCTGAGTAAATGATACCCAACTGTTTTAGGGATAAACCATATCTCTTGTCACCACAACCAGCAGTCATTAGGACAGCTTTAGAGCTCAATGTTAAGGTGTTTAAACTCTGTGGGCTTCCATGAAATGAGAGACTTGCTACAGGATCTGAGCTGGAATGATTCTCGATGAATGACTGGATTAACCAGGGATGGTCTTTATCTCACTAGCTTGCTGCAGAACCGTAAAACAACCTTTGTGATTATAAAATGTAAACAAATGAAAGTTTGAGCATCTGCTGTTGTACTGTTTATTGTAAATGACAGACTGTGCTTAGCGATTCATATTTTTTCTTCGTTTACAGAGTCTTTGGATAAGTGGGAGCGTCTGACCGTGGCTGATGCTCTGGAGCCTGTTCAGTTTGAGGATGGAGAGAAGATTGTTGTGCAGGGGGATCCTGGTGATGACTTCTTCATTATTACAGAGGTATCGTATGTCATGTCACGTCAGTGTGTGAGCTAATTTTCCCTAACTGTCACATTTCCTGCAAGCTGAAAGTGTTGACATATGAGACCTCAGACCTTGTATGTGTCATCAGGGAGCACCCGGGTTCATGTGCATGTCATCATGTAGAAACGTTGGTGGGCTCCACTGATATTGAAACTGATCCCAGTTCATTGCCACCAGCTGACAGACTACCTACTATGCTCTTCTTCCCACAACCATGATTTCTGTGCAAGGAGTAACCTCCCCTCCTCTTACACTGCAGGCTTTGTGAAACTGGGGCCCCTGGCAAATCTTCATGAAGGGCCCCCTGCCTGTCATGCTAACACACTTTTGATTAACTCCATACTTAGAGCTTTTACCAGGGTCAAATCAAGAAGATTCGATCTTGAGGTAGTACGGGCACAATCAGTCACATTTTTGTTCTTTTTCCTTTCTTCTCCATTCTGACTTACTTACATGTTAAAGTTTCTATTTTACACGTTGTCACTTTCTATATAAATGATCTTGTCTGTCCAAGTTCTTCTGTGCCCGCCAATAGTTCCTGTGAGCAGCACTTTGTCTACAGTGCTTTAGAGTTGTTAAAACAGAAAAGTTTTCTAGAATATCCAATAATTCTCAGTCGGGTCATCTGGACAGTTTCTTTTTTATAGAAACGTTTCACCCTCCATCAGTCAGAGGAGTTCCAGCAATCTGTTTCCCCACCAAGCAGTAAACACCTTAAGTGGACCAACCAGTTTGCTGGAGCCAAGACGTTTCTATAAAAAATAAACTTTCCAGATGACCCGACTGAGAATTATTGGCTTTGGTATCTGGATTATTGAGCATGACCTTTCTTTTCTAAAATATGTTCAATAATGCATCAGTTTTCAGTCTTCTTTTTCTTTCCCCACCTGTGCACAACACTTGTCTTGTTTTTTCCGTACTTTTTCATCCATCTTTTTATTTAAATGTTTGTGCCTTTCTTCAGATATAATTTAAAGACACTACATATTCCATCTGTCGTGTGCGCAAAGCATTGTGTGATTGATCAGAGGTTTGTGGTTGTGTTCGTCAATACGGAAATGCACTCGGACATTCAGTTGTATGACTCTAAACACACTAAGTTAGTCAAATGGCCTAAAACTCCTGGATGGAGACCGTCTGCACCTGTGTCATGTGGTCTATAAAAGGTGTGTGGGAAAATGAACGCCCTGCAACCATGTGACCACAAGTTGACCGTTTGGTGTTGAATGGAGTATGTTGGGACATTTATACATTCATTCTTCCAATAAAATTGACACATTGTATTTGTCTTTGGATCTAATCCATTGTACAGTATTAAAGCTGCAGCTATTGATATAAAAGCTCACAGCCCGTTTCCTTCATGACTCCCAAGCAGTTCATTGTGGTATGTCTTTTCCCTGCCAGAAGTCAAACTGTAGACAAAACACCCAAAAAACTGAGGATGGCTGAAGAACAGCACAGAGGAGTATTTAGATAGGTTGTCAATAATAAACTAAATTAAGTGTAAAATGAACTCCTCAAAAGTTGTGACCACATTTCAACCTGAAGAGACTCACAAAACGAGATAGAGAATACAATTAAAATGTTTTATTGATTAAGGTTTCTTTGGCGCTCGGGCCCCGGCGGAGGGCATGCATGCCGGACTGCTGAGAGCTTGAATGTCCGGCATAGGGAGATAGATTATGGATATCTACCCCCCGGGACCCGAACCCGGTGGTGGAGAAGGGATCGCAGACGTCCAATCCATCCCACCGGTACGTGAATGACGGCCAGCCAGCGGCCGACGGCTCCGGACAACCCTGAGACGAACACCAGCGCAGAACCTCCATCCTGAGCAAGCACGAAGCGACAGTGGGAAGGAAAAACTCCCTCGAGAGGAAGAAACCTCCAGCAGAACCAGGCTCAGGACAAGCGGCCATCTGCCATGACCGGCTGGGTCGCAGGGAACAGGAAGCAGGAACGCACACAGCAGCAGGACCAAGACGAAGGCGAGCAGGACAACCCCAGGCGGCGGAGGCGGGACGCAGAACAGGGGAGAGCCGAGGAACCAGAAACCCCGGGAGGAGACGGGGAGGTGGAGGGAGGCTACTAGACTGGCAACGGGCAAACAGGAAGAGCTGAGGAAAGGGCGCCTCATATCCAGGTGGACAGTTGATGAGTGATTCGATGCAGCTGTATCTAGGTGGACAGTTGAGTGATTCGATGCAGCTGTGAGTCCTGCCATTGTTGAATTTGCGTCTTCGACTTCATGTAGCATTCAACAAAATTGCAAATTGAAGTGAAGTATGCAACAAAGATTTTATTTACAACTTTCATAAGCAGCTTAAGCAAAACAGTCTTTTTTTTTCAAGTTTGTTTTATTTGTGTACGTTTTAATGAACATTTCACATACTTTGATTTTTTTTTTATCTTAAAGAAACAGCAGTTTCTCTTATCTGAAGGGCACAACTTTTAACTTTGTTGACAAAATAGAGGATCCTGATAAAATAATTTACTGAATTGCATGGATTTTACACCAAAAAAAAGTGTGTATGTCTATATACTGTACATACATACATACATACATATATATATATATATATA
>JBBPBX010012226.1:35840-54439 GCA_038048925.1 Garcialebias charrua | reverse complement strand
ATTCAAAGCGATGCAGGACTGTTTTATATGTGACACAAATTTATTAATTTCCCCTTCTTAATCCCTTATCTGGAGTTTTCTTTTGTTTTTTTCCCAAAAGTCAAGTGTTCGCTCCCTCCTCCCTCCTCCTCCTCCTCCTCCTCCTCTCCCTCCGCTGAACAAGGAAATGCCTCAGGTTGTCACGAGAGAATTAAAGTCAGGTTTTAAGTTGCTGCCCGAGTCCCATCAGATTTCCTGGTCTTCTGGTGTGTTGGACCAGCGCTCCATGGTTTTATTTTATTTTATTAGGACGTTTTATTATCATATAAACACAGAATATACAACGGAGCGAGAGAAAATTCAGCAGGAGGCGGAGCTGAAGTCAAGTTCAGCAGACCACGGGGGAGCAGCCATCAGCAGAGGCCACGCCTCCAGCAAGAATCGTTTTTCAATGGACAGGTCCCAGACCCTTGTCTGAAGCGAAGTGAAGGACAGGGTCTGGTTTTAACCATGCTTGTCATGGACATACAGATGGTCATAATTTTACGGTGGCCGAGGGGTGTTTTCAAAAGCAAAGTTGCTTCTATATAAATATGTATAACAACTGATAAATAACTTTCTCACCATAAACTTTTAGATCGTACTCTTTGTGTTGTTCTCCTCCAGCATTCACTGCCACACAAGTGTACCTGCCAGTGTCACTGACCTGAACGCTAGTCAGAGACAAGACTCTGCCACCAGACAGCACCTGAGATGAAAACAGAGCCCAAATCTTTACACTCAACCTCATCAATAAACATGATTCAGTAAAATGTCTCATAAAGAAATTGTATCTGGAGCCACATTTGCAATCTGAGAATGAATAAATTCTCATGAATCTGAGAATAAACAAGTATAGGGCACCTGTATGCCCTGTGAAATGCTTGCCACAGGGCTGCCATCTTTTAACCACGTCAAACTGGGCGTAGGAACTCCGGAGGCCTCACACTCCAGCTTGGCAGCCTCATTCACCACAAATGTGACCGTACCACCTCGGCTAGAAATGTCTGGAGGTACTGTAGAAAATAGATGCAGGATGTAATGTGGATCAGACCCATTACACACATAATTGAGCAAATCTTTGTCTAATCTAAACCAAACCCACCAAACACTTGCAGGCTGTAAAGTATCTCTGCAACTCCAGCCAGGTTGACGGCTACACATCTGTACATTCCAGCATCAGACAGCTGAGTCTGTTCAATCTCCAGCACTTGGCCGCGTTTCAGGATCAACAGGCCAGCTGCACCAACCAGAGGGCGGCCATCTTTGTACCACGTGACGGCTGGAATGTATAAGCAGTGCAGTGTTTTTCCTTAAAACATTACATCACCTTGAAAAAAAGCCTCAGTTAAATATATAAAATTAGGGTGTTTGTGAAAGAGACATTTTATACCTAAATTTAACACATTAGAAGTGTGAGTCAAACAGGTGTTCCAAAATTATGTTTCCACTTTCACTTCCAAATACCACAACAATATTTTCAGCATTTAGAACTTTACAGGATCTGACTACTAAACTGTAGCATACAGCCTCAAAAATACAATAACAATCTTCTACTTTGGTCAAAGTACCCTTTGATGCATAAAGAAGTATTGAACCTAGAATTAAACTGTGAAATGAAGATTTTGTTGTTCTTTTTAATAGAGAAATTGTGAGCCATATAATTTTTTGCCCCACTCCCCTCAGGAAGGAGGTTGAGGAGCATTAAGTGTAGAACCACTAGACTGAGGAACAGCTTCTACCCTGAGGCTGTTAGACTCATGAATATCTAACCAGAATAATCACTGTGAAATATCACATCATGTTGCTGCTGATCTGTTTCATGTTGCTGCTGATCTGTTTCATGTTGCTGCTGATCTGTTTCATGTTGCTGCTGATCTGTTTCATGTTGCTGCTGATCTGTTTCATGTTGCTGCTGATCTGTTTCATGTTGCTGCTGATCTGTTTCATGTTGCTGCTGATCTGTTTCATGTTGCTGCTGATCTGTTTCATGTTGCTGCTGATCTGTTTCATGTTGCTGCTGATCTGTTTCATGTTGCTGCTGATCTGTTTCATGTTGCTGCTGATCTGTTTCATGTTGCTGCTGATCTGTTTCATGTTGCTGCTGATCTGTTTCATGTTGCTGCTGATCTGTTTCATGTTGCTGCTGATCTGTTTCATGTTGCTGCTGATCTGTTTCATGTTGCTGCTGCTGTGTTCATTCGTGCTCATCTGCTCATGCAGACTCATGTTCGTGCTGCTGTTTAGAGTAATGTTTTCTATGATATTAGTGCTTGGTGTATTTTTAGTTGATGTTTTTCTTAGTTCATATCTTAGATGTTATTACTGTTTTTCTTTTACATTTTATTGTTGGATGCAACTGGGGCGCTGTGGACATAATCTCGTTTCATCACATGTACCACATGTGGTGCGAATGACAATAAAGATTCTCTGACTCTGACTCGGATTTTACATTCTCTTGCTGCAGTGAGCATTTACATACCGGTAATCAGAATCTAGAGGGTGAATTAGTTTTAAATGATTAAATTATAAATACACAACTTGTTCTGCTCAATGAAGGAATTTTCTTTTTCCTAAATTTGGCTATAATCTCTACTTTTACTCTTTTTAAATTTGCAGCATGCGGATTTTTGTGTATGTAGAAGTGTGAAACGTATCATGATCTGTCTTAAGATGTGTTGAACCCACATGCAGGAAGACCACGGGAGATTCCAGGTTAACATTAAATGTTTAATTTTCAATGAACAAAGCAAAATGCTGACAGGGCAGCTTACTTAGATTGGAGAACATGGAGGGAGACAGAGCACAACAGCCATGGAAGGACAATACAGAGACAAAACACAAGACACAAGGAAGCTGAATAAATAGAAACACTGATGAGGAAAGATGACAAACACCTGTGGTGATTAGAATTAGACAGGTGAGACAAGAGCTGAACAAAAGGAAGGCAACACGAGGGGTGAATGAAACACGAGGAATCAAAAAAGATAGGACAAAAACCAGAATCCCCACAGTATCCCCCACTCAAGGGATGGACTCTGACATCCTGAGGAGGGAGCTACATCCAACTTGGGTGGAAAAAGAGATAAAACAAGACAGAAGGCATACAGAGGAGCACAAGGACCAAGAAATGAAAAAGGTAGGAGCCTGGGTAACATCAATACAGAAGGGAACACCGAACCCCAAACCACAGAGTTAAGATGGACGGCCAGGAGATCATCCAGAGCAGAACATACACCCAGGCGGGCGGCCCGGCGACCGTCCCGAATGAGGCAGAAAATCACGGGGGTGGCATGAGGAAACAGAAAAGACAGGACAAAACCCAGAAAACCCACAAAACTGTAATTTTACTTCCTTATTTTCCTTTTTTACACATTATCAGTCAGCATTGAAAAGAAAATGAAAAGAAAACACAGTGAAAGAAAAGGAAATGTACATACTTGTATTAAAGTGCATATCTATATCAGAGCTATACCTTGTACTGTACATTTAGTAGATTAGGCTGCCCATCGAAGACCGCTTCAAAGCTCAGTGATAACTTGTAAGTGATCAAAGTAAAACTAATAAAATCTGATTCTCACCAGGTAAAGGTCTTCCAGTGGCCTTGCACTCCAGCGAAGTAGAAAAGCCTGACAGGATGGTTTGATTGATGATGTCCCCAGAGGAGGAGATGCTGGGAGGCTCTGAGAGACAAACAGACATGTTAAAATATTTTCACATTTTGACCTTATTTCTCGATCACAGATGGTGGATGGAATGAAGATGTAAACCATAATCCAGGAAATGAATGACAGAAAATGCAAGCATAGAACGTGTGGAGTATCTGGACTTTACCATGAACGCTCAGTCGGATGTACTGTTTGGCTTCACCAGCTGCATTTGTGGCCAGGCAGGTGTATTTCCCAGAATCCTCCAGTCTTGCTTCTGTGATCTTTAGCATCCTTCCTGCTGAGTGCAGCTGCGGTGGTTGAAGACACGGACAGGACACAGAGGTTTTATGTTTATTTGTTTATGTTTATTAAATTTGTTCTTTTTTTTTTTTACAAAAGAAACACAATACAAGACAATCCCATAAATGATAACGTACAAAATATAAAAAAATGAAAGGTAGCAGAAAGAAGAATAAATCTTATTATATCTGCCCCTTTTTTCAAACAATCAGATTAAACAATAATAATCTTCCACCAACAGTACAAAATGACTAACTCTTTCTAATTTTCTAACTAATACAATACACATTACGTCATTTCATATATTTTTTTTTAACAAATTCATTTTGATCATTTTCTTAAATGTAAACATTGACTTGGCATTTTTAACTACATTCTCCAAGCCATTCCATAATCTAATTCCCTGGATTGAGGTAGAACGTCCCTTCAAACTAGTTCTGAATTGTGGTTTTACAAACATCTCTGTTCCCTTAAGGTTATAACAACTTTGTCTTTTAACAAAATGCATTTGGATATTTAAAGGTTTTATATTTAAAGTTTCATTTTGTTCCTTTTGTTCCTTTTGTAAAGATATTTAAAGTTTTAGAGCAGTGAATGCCTTCTGAGTTTAAATCGGAGAATAAAAGTACGCTCTCAAAATCTAGTGATTCTGTTAGGACACAACAGTTTCAATTTTAAATGCAATCATGAAAAAAAAAAACTAAAAATATTATATTTATGATTTCCATTGAGAATAAAAAAGCTAACTTTTTGTTTGTGTTGCTCAAAGCTAGGGGAAAAAAAAAGATAAATTGCTCATGTTTTAGAATGTAGTGACATTACTAAAAAAGTATTTGATTCCCCACAAATTTTATTCCAATTCATCTACATGATAGTGTTAAAACACAATGCTCAAAGGGTTGACAAATGGCTAGAAAATAATAATAAACAATTATAACGTAATATATTAGAGTAACAATTTTGTGTATTTTTGGGAGAGTATTCTACAGATTTTTAAATTATGATTAATGTCAAGTTGCAAAAAAATAAAAGTAAAAGTACTTGATATAAATGACCCAGTGAACCAAATCACTGTTAAACTGCGACACTTGGTAACGACTGGTGTTATATCCTGTTTATTATGCTGTTCTGTTCATTGAGACATTCATTAAAATAAAGTCTTACTTCTTAGGGCATGTCAGACAATCTTCTTGCACATATGGTTACCCTGAAATTATAACATTAAATTAGACTCAGTGAATGAGGACCAACCTTGAGGTGCTCCTTTGTTGTGTCCACAGGTCGGCCATCTTTAATCCAGGTGATGCTGGGTGGAGGGATGCCACTGGAGATGCACTCCAAACTGATGGATTTGTGAAGAACCACTGAGCGCTCTGGATGCCCGGTCCCTCGGATGGTTGGAGGAACTCAAGAGTTAAAATTATTTTATTTTATTGAAACCATTTTACAAACTTAAATGAAACATTATTGATTAGCAAAAGAGCGGTATTTATCCAAAGCAGACACTTTCCTGCAGCTTAATGCAGATACAAAAAACTTAAACACGTAAAACTACAGTATACTGTGATGTTTTCTTTAGTCTCAGTAAAATATATATTTATATTTTTACCTTGTACGATAACATTGAAGTTCCTCTCATGGTCTCCTGCCTCATTAGTGGCCACACACTGAAAACGAGTTGAGTCAGAAACCTGAGCGCGGGAAACCACCAGTCGTCTCCCACTCGCTGCAATCCGCAAACCTTCCCCCTGCCTGACAGGTTTCCCATCCTTATACCAGCTGGAAAGAAGTAAATTTATGGTGACTTTGTGCGTCTGTGTGTTTTTATTTATTTATGTGTTGGACAAATGTCTTACTTGATGACAGGTGCAGGTGTCCCTGTGGCGTGACACTCAAGCTCCAAAGGGCTGTTGACTAAAACTGTGCTGAGCGTCACCTCATCAGATCCGTCAATGACAGGAGGAACTACGAGAAGCAGAAGTGACATCACAATTCAGTAAGCAATTAGCAAAAAAAAAAAACTACTAAAAATATAGACAATATACTCTGTATTCAGTTACTGACAGGTGTCAGTATTTTTACGGTTTTCTCGTGTGTTAGATCGGAAAGGCCAGACTGTAGTAGCAGATGTCCATTTCCCACATAGAATGCACACATGGAGGTTGAGCTGCTTCAGCAGAAAAAAACCACATGGCTTCACATTACACATGAGTTGTCGTGGCCGAGTGGTTAAGGCGATGGACTAGAAATCCATTGGGGTCTCCCCGCGCAGGTTCGAATCCTGCCGACAACGTTTTTCTAGCTGACAAACTGATAGAGAGCAAAAGGGAGCGCTTATCTGGCGTTTGCTCACAGAGGAAAAATGCTGAGCAATGGCAATCAGGGCCAGAGGACAAGCGTTCATATTCATTCATGTATTGATTTAAAGGACTTAAAAAGAACTTGAAACCATGCTGGACTATCAAAAACAATAATGTTGAGTAATGCAAATAAACTGCTTTTATAATATGTGGAAATAAATCTGATATTAATAGCAGTCAGCACACCAGGGGTTGGAGTAAAAACTGTTACATGTCTGGAGGACTGTGCCACCTAGGCTGGTGCCTATTTGGAGGTTTGAACTTGGATTGGTTGGGGAGTTGGAAAGGACCAATCAGGACTCAGGACTGCTCTATAAAGGAAGCTCTCTTGTGCCATGCGAGTAGGCAGGGCGTTTCGCGCGGTTTGAACGAACCGCCCACTTTGCCTATGAAGTTCCGCCTAGGAATTTTATGAGGGGCGGTTCGTTTAAAGGAAAAGTTGACCTGGAAACAGCAACCTTATCTCGACTCTGGTTCGATCCTCACTTGGTTGAACTTATTTTACGTTTGTCTTTTATTGGAAAAAAAAAAAGGAGTTAATATGCCTGTGGTTAACACAAATTCCTTTTTTTTATCCAATAAAAGACAAACGTAAAATAAGTTCAACCAAGTGAGGATCAAACCCGAGTAGAGAAAATGTTTGGAGTGGCAACCGGACGCGCTTCCAGTGAAACACTGAGGTGTGTTGCTCTTTCAAGGTCCACTTTTCCTTTAGATGAACCGCCCCTCATAAAATCCTGGCTACGCCCATGCGTGCTGTGTTTTTTGTTTGTTTGTTTGTTTTCCCCTCCATGCTGATGACTGTTTGGCACACCCGTGTTGCTGTTCTGGAGCAGTGCTCTTTGTATAAGGTTTGTGGTGGGAGTTAGAGGACTAGTGAAGTTTGGGGTACCCTGTACCCTTCCACACTTAGGTTAAGTTTTGTTAGAAACACTAAGTAAGTAGGTTGGTGCCACCCTTGTAATGTTTTGGTGAGCTCTTTATTTAGATGAAAAGATCAGGGTAGTTTTTATTTCATTGTTTTCCATCTAAGATACAGTAGTTGTCAGTTAGACCCTGTTTTGTTTTGTTTGTTTCTTTGATTTGGCACAACCAAACTGTCCCTTTCTCACCCACAACTTTTTTTCAGCTTTTAGAGACTTTCGGAGAAATATGCAAAATAAAGCCTTTCTTCTTTCATTTATACAAGGAGTCTGTCATTTTATTGTGGTTGTCATCAGTGCTTTAAGTGGAAAAAAATAAGTGCCGGTACCCTCCCTAAAGTCATAATAATATGCATACCTGCAAACTCAGAAGGGATGAAAAAGGTGACAAACGTTGCGCCAACCCCCCCCCGAAAGATTTTGTAATTTTTTAACATGCTTCAGGTAAAAGTCATTTACTAACCTAATTTAATGAGGACATAAATAGGAAAGATTGTGTCAACCAAAAAATTAACAACCAACAACAGCAGCAAGTCAAATACAGCAGAACATTTTGCTAACAATGCGCTGCTCCGAGTCAACAGATGCATTAAAAAACTTAAGACTTATCTCTTCAGACAGGCTTTTGGTTAATTTTGTACATTGATTTTAGAGTTTGTTATGTTTTACCTTTCTGTATAGTACTTCTGTGATTTTATGATTTTATTTTTCCTTTTGTAAAGCACTATGACTCTCATGTCTGTGAAATGTGCTATATAAATAAAACTTACTTACTAACAGTAAAAACTAGTTTCTTAAATATGCTGGTGAAGATGTTTTGCCAGAAATTTTGAATAAAGTAGATGCCATTTCCTGCATTCTTGTGTATTTTAACAAGTTGTTAAACATCTATGTTTACCTACATGTAAACATGATTCACTAACTATTTTAGAGACATCTAACAAAATAAAGTCAGGTCCTGTGGACAGATTAAAAAATTGTTTAAATTATTATTGATCATGAATCAGGATATTTTAGAGACACCTCATTCAACTAGTTCATATAGACATCATCCTGTTTTTAAATTCACTCCTGTGGTAATTAAATTAATGTGATACTTTATCTCAGTGGCTTTAGGGGTGCAATTGACTGTTATTTTGTTAATTTTTATTTAGTTTTATTTGTAACACAACATGCCATTTTACTAAACAATGGTTACACTCCACTGCATGTATAAAAATATTAACTTTACCCACACGTTGGAGGAGTTACTTCCGCTTCCCTCGCGCTCTGTCGCGCTGCAGAGTTTGTTTTTGTTTTTTTACAGAGTTCGCTGTCGTCTCCTCCCCCTGTCTATCCTGAGGTTGTGATTGGCCAAAATGACGCGCTCCACCAAAGATGTTTTATTGTCGTGAAGATGCATTACTCTTTCTTGAAATCCAGTCGGGGGAAATGATGCATTCTAATCTGCCACGGGTCTTTCAAGTGGAGAAGACGAAAATAAGTTCCGGAACGCACCTTACGCTTAAAAAAAGTCCCGGTACTGTCAGGGTTAAATTTTAGAAGTGGCGGAACTGGGTACCGGTGAGTTCCGGCCCACTTAAAGCACTGGTTGTCATGTTAATGCCCAGGTTCCTCCAAAAAGAGAGGGCATAACACTTGGGGGCTCGCCCAAGATATTTCTTTGAGCTACAGACATCCACAGTAGTTGATGGGTTTTTGTGACTGTGATTAAAGATGAGTTTTGAATTTCAGGTTCCCTTATCAGTCAGTCCACTGCGGTGCAACATATGATATGGGAATTGCGGCCCCCGCGCAGTTCACCTGAAGCATTACAATCACGCCTTTTAAGGCAAGTGAGAGTCTGCGTCACCAGGGGGCCCTGTCCCCCTGGTATAAAAGACGGTGACGCCTCACAATCGGTCTCTATTTGGGGCGGCCGTGGTGTAGTGGTAATGGCAGTCGTCTCCCGATCGGAAAGTTGGCGGTTCGACTCCCGGGACCCGCACCATGTGTCGTTGTGTCCTTGGGCAAGACACTTAACCCTGAGTTGCTCCCGGTAGGACTGGAAAGCACCTTGCATGGTAGTCTGCCGCCACCGGTTTATGAATGTGTGTAGCATTCAATATATGTGTAGCACTTTGAGATTTTCAGTAATGAAAAGTGCGTTATAAATTGAATTAATTATTATTATTATTATCTATTTGCACTTCACCTCGCTTCACACCTGAACTTCGTAGGACACCGTCTCAAGTGACTGAACCGCCCGACCAGGAGGCGAGCGTGCTCCCTACCGAGGGCGTCACTGAAGACTTCCCTGCAAGCCCTTTGTTTAGCAACCGCTAACTAAGCGTTGTCAACATTTTTAGCAGCCAGCTAAACGTCCATCCCTGCTGTTTCGTCGCCCAGTTTAGCAAGACGCTAACTGCGTCACGCGCCTACCTGTTAACTAATGGATCTAACAGCTAGCCCACATGAACAGCACAGCGAGAAGATTTCCTGACGAACCCTGTTTAGCTTCACTAACTGGCTTCCACTCGAAGAACCCTGTTTAGCTTTCGCTAACTGGCTTCTGTTCGACAAACCCTTTTTAGCATTCGCTAATTGGCTTCCACTCGACACCTTTTCTCAAGATGGCTCCCGAGAAAGGCAAGAGGAAATCGAAGAACTCCAACAAGGCCGGCAGCAGACCAGCGAGCCCGGGTTCTCGGCCTTGCCCCAACGCATGTGGCTACTTCATCTTGTCGTCGGACACAAACGACGCCTGCCCGATATGCCTGGGAATGGTCCACGCCAAGACAGCTTTAGAATCCCCTGAGTCATGCTCTCACTGTAGCCAGTTGCGCGAGACAATTCAACGGAGGCACGTGGACTTCGTGGCCAAGGCCATGGGTAGTTCCACCGCGGCAAGGGACCCGCTCCTCACAGAGACTCTCACGCCTACAGCGGAGCTGGAAGTGGAGGAGATGGAGGACAACGGAGCGCTAAGCTGGGACGACAGAATGGATCTTCACAGCCCCAATGGGGACAACACGAGGACAGCCTTCAACTCGAGGGACATGCAACAAGCTGACAAGCTGTCGCTTACAGCCTCGGGTGAGCTGTCAGACGATGAGGCGTGCAACAAGGAGGAGGGAGACGTCGAAGACTTCTCCCAGGGAACCGTGGCAGCACAAGCGGAGTCGGATGGGTCCACTCCTGCTTTGTTCAAACTGTGCCGCTGAGCTACGGAGGTGCTGAAGGTAACTTGGCCAGAACCCCCACCTCGACAGCAGTTAACGAGGTTGGCATGGAACTACTTCTTTGCCAAGCAACAGACAACCATGAGACATAGGGTGCCTGTCTTTCCTGACTTTTTGACTGAGCTAACTCGCTCATGGACAGAACCGAGAGCGCCCTTGACATTGCCGCTCGCCCAGTTCCTGGACATCGAGGGAATGGAGTCCGCTGGTCTGGCTCACATCCCACAGATGGACGAGACTTTGGCTGCACACTTGGTCCCCAAGATGTCGAGCACAAAGCCCACATTGCCCAGCAAGCCATGCCGTGTGTCAGCTCTTCAACTTGAAAAGAGCTACCGCGCTCAAGGCCTCGCGGCTCGCGCCCTCAACACCGCCTCAATGTTGTAGGCTTATCAAGCTGAGAAGCTGCAGGAGCTGCAAAAAACCACCTCGAAGAAGAAAGCAGCTGAGATCTTGGACGAAGCACGCAGAGCAGCAGACTTCATCCGCCGCCTCACCGGTACAGCAGCCATCACCCAAGGGAAGTGTATGGCTATAATGGTGATTGTGCAATGCCATTTATGGCTAACTTTGACCGATCTCCCTGAAAGCCAGCGTTCCTCATTCCTCCACCATGCCATAGAGCCATTAGGCCTGTTCGGCAGTGCCCTGGAGAGGATCCAGAGCAGATGTGACCAACGGAGAAAACAGGAGGAGGCCTTGCGTGAGGGCATGCTGAGAAAACACTTCTCACAGCCCATAGACTCGAGCAGCCAGAGAGGCTCTCAGCAGCAGCGCCACCACTCTCTCACATGCCGCCCAGCTCAGAAGAGGCTGACGCTCGAGGTTGAGCAACAACCAAAACCCGCCTCAGAGCAACATGGATGCGCTCCTCAGGTTGGCCAGGCTTGGTCCAAGCACAGGTTCGTTCCACGCCAGACGGGTCAACCCAGAACTTCGTCAGCGGTGCGAGAGAGAAAGCAGAAGTCAGCCTGATCCAGAGCTGTTCCTGCATAACTTCAGGTACTTTCATCCATGGGGAAAAAGAAAGGCCGAACTTTTAAATCCAGTTTATGTGTCAAAAAAAAAAAACACGATTAACTGGTCCAGAACGTTTAAACACACAAAAACAACCAAATGTTTGTGTAATAAAGAGAAATTGTTGTTTACACACGACAATAAAGTCTCAAACTGCCCAAAATGTTCTGTGTCATGACTCAGCATTAAAGGGAAAACCCCACCATTTTTTAATGCAACAGGGTCAATAAAGAGCGCGGGGAGCCGACCCAAAATGGCGGCCAACCCCCCTCTCCACCTACAATCCACCTGCCCTACAGGTGTGCAGTGGAGAGCATCCTGTGCTCCAGCATCAACGTGTGGCATGGATGCAGAGAGGAAAGCTCTACAGAGAGTGGTGAAGGCTGCACAGAAGTCTGTTGGAGTCAGTCTCCCCACCATCACAGACATTTACACCTCCAGATGCAGGAAAAGAGCCACCTGCATCATGAAAGACCTCACTCACCCAGCACACTCACTCTTTGCCCCACTCCCCTCAGGACGGAGGTTGAGGAGCATCAAATGTAGAACCACTAGACTGAGGAACAGCTTCTACCCTGAGGCTGTTAGACTCATGAATAAATAATCAACACGAATAAACACTGCAAAATATCACATCATGCTGATGCTGATCTGTTTTCTTGTTGCTGTGTTCATTTGTGACCATCTGCTCATACAGACTCGTGTTCGTGCTGCTGTTTATAATGATGTTTTTCTATTACATTAGGGCTTAGTGTATTACTAGTTGATGTTTTTCTTAGTTAATCCTAGATGTTATTACTGTTTTTCTCTTGCATTTGTTGTTGGATGTAACTGGGACCCTGTGTACATAATCTCGTTTTCATCACATGTACCACATGCGGTGCAAATGACAATAAAGACTCTCTGACTCTGACTCTGACTAATAAGACCCTGTCCATCAAAGGGCCCAATGAGCCCACACGGGAGGGCAGAGGGCGATCTGTCACAGACAGACCCCTCGACCCCGCCAGAAGGACAAACAAGCCCTCAGCTGAGCACGGAGGAGGGGGCCACTCATACACCCCCTCCTCACCTGAAACAAATGAAGTCTCGAGTGAACATGCCTTCCAGGCTTGCTACTCACGCAAGAGCTTGGGCAGAGTGCAGCCCATCACAATGGGTCATGGATACTGTAGTTCACGGGTACAGACTCCAGTTCTTCAAACGTCCACCCCCTTCTCCGGGGTGATTACGTCGTCAATAAGCTCAGCTCGCGCCCCCATCTTGAGAGAGGAAATACACTCGCTACTTCAAAAAGGGGTGATCAGAGCAGTTCCTCATTAGGAAGAAAACAAAGGCTGTTACAGCAAATACTTTGTGATCCCAAAGAAGGGGGGAGCTTGAGGCCGATCCTGGATTTGAGACTTTTGAACAGACGACTCAGAACGTTCAAGTTCAAAATGTTAACATTGCGTCAGGTTATTCACTCTGTACGCCCAGGAGACTACTTTTGCACTGTGGATTTAAAAGATGCATATTTCCATATCAGCATCCGGCCAAACCACAGAAAATTCCTGCTTTTTGCATTCGAGGATGCAACGTTCGAATATTTGGCCCTGCCCTTCGGCCTCTTGACCGCGCCCAGGGTGTTTACAAAGTGCCTGAAAGCTGCACTGGCCCCCACGAGGAGCTAGGGCATCAGAGTTATGGATTATCTCGACGATTTATTGATCTTGACCAAAGGTGGGCGGATGAACGCTAGGGAGCGCTAAAGCGCTATTCCGCTTACAGTGGACCTAAACTTTTTGTCAGCGTTTTTGTGAATTGACTAACTTTTATAATTCATAAGCGGATTTGTGCTATTTTTATTTAAAATGCAGTACCGCTAATAACTAATTATCTATCAGTAAAAACCAATAAACTTATTTACAAGCTCTTATGCTGCTTGTTTTACCTTTTTCCCCACCGTAAACAGCAGAGAGGAGGAAAGGGTGTGAGGGTGAGGGGGGCAGAGCTGAGAACAGACTCGGCTCTACCATGTAGGTAAATGCCTGGGGGTCCCATTTCAGCAGTGGCCCCGGCCCCGCCTCGCCCCGTGCAGTCACCTACATCACTAACATTGATCCTGCTTGTTAATGTACATCTAACATAAAAATAATTATAGTTACGATGAAAACGATCATTAAATACGCAATTAAAAAAACGGTCGATTTCTTTATCCCCCTACTAAAAATGGACTATTCCATGTTGATGACAACTTCCGGGTCAGTCGTGAACTCGAGGGCTAGTTCTGTGGCTAGCTGTTTGTGCTGGGTACTTGGATAAATCCGCAGACAACCCCGCTGTTTCAAGCCAAATAAACGTGGCCGGATGATTTTATTGTGTGTTTTGTGATGACCATTCGACGGTGAGTCGTTATTTTCATGTATTTTAGTTACTTTTCATTAAATCTGTTGACTACCTATAGACGCTAACTCTGTGTCTGCCGGCTGGTTGTGCTGGGTTACTAATGGATAAATCCGCAGACAACCCCGCTGTTTCAAGCCAAATTAACGTGGCCGGATGATTTTATTGTGTCTTTTGTGTCGACCATTCGACGGCGAGTCGTTAGTTTAATGTATTTGGGTTACTTTTATGTATAAATGCGGTGGCGACACACCCGTGTATTTGAGATTTAAACGTGGTTTTAGGGATTAAAAGATCATTCTATTTTTTGTTAATTTCGTGGCCGAATAGAATATATGTACGTAAAGTATTAAATAAATCCTTTGATTTTTGTAATTTCATCCTTTTAGGATCATTTTTGTTACTTTTCAGTTGGCAGTGTAGTGCAAATATTGATAACGCTGCCGGCTATATATAAATATATATATATAATATAGAAATATATAAATAGCGGATTGGATTAGCTTCCCCTAATTTTCATAAGACATTTGTGCTTTTGAAATTGTGGACCTAAAAAAATTAATAAGCGTTTTAGAAATTGTGGAACTAATTTTTTAATTAGCGGTGCCCAGCTGTGATCTTGACGAGCTCCAAGGAGCAAGCAAGGTCACACACGGATTGTGTGAGGACACACCTACAATCCATGGGTTTTGTGATAAACACACAGAAGAGTCAGCTGACCCTATCCCAGGACATCGTTTTCCTGGGAATGAAACTGAACTCTTTTCTGTACAGAGTGAGACTCTCTGAAAGGTGTTTATCAGACCTCCAGCTCTGCTTGGTACGCTTCCAACTGAACAAGACCGTGACAATCAAACTCTGCCAGTGTCTTTTAGGCTTGATGGCAGCAGGAATAGCTGCGGTTCATCAAGGCCTATTAAAAATACGTCCTTTTCAGGTCTGGACACACAGACAACAACAGCCCCCCCCCCCGCTCCAAACGGGGGAGATCAGAGTCGACACAGTCTGTCTGAAATCCTTGCAGCCATGGAGAAGCGCTGCTTCTCTCAGCAGGGGGGTGCCACTGGGCAGAGTGTTATCTTGGACCCTCGTGACAACAGACACCTCAAAGTCTGGGTGGAGAGGCCAGAACCAACACACACGAGGTGTATGGTCCCAGCAGGAGGTCCAGCTCCACATCAATCAGCTGGAGATGATGGTTGTGTTCCTGTCACTCAAACACTTCTACAGGAAGGGTCTGATCGTGCGCCAAC
The DNA here is from genome assembly GCA_038048925.1 of Garcialebias charrua. Taxonomy (NCBI): domain Eukaryota; kingdom Metazoa; phylum Chordata; class Actinopteri; order Cyprinodontiformes; family Rivulidae; genus Garcialebias; species Garcialebias charrua. The sequence goes on along the minus strand of JBBPBX010012226.1, from coordinate 39,312 downwards.
ATGTTCTGATAAGATCAGACAACCAGTGCATGGTTGCGCATGTCAACAGAGAAGGGAGAACATGGTCCACCCCCTCCTGCTGCTGACTCAAAAGCTTTTGAAATGGTGAAGCTCACGAGTGCTATCACTCAGAGCAACGCACCTGCTGGGGGAGCTGATTTACAGGGCAGACACTCTCTCAAGAGGAACGCCCCTCCCCTCAGAATGGCGTCTTCACCCACGTATCGTGGACCAAATATGGACACAATACGGGAGAGCAGACATCGATCTGTTCGCCTCCAGGGACAACGCCCACCTTGCTACATTCCACTCAATACTGGACATGCACACGCCCCTGGGTCTCGACGCGTTTGCGCACGACTGGCCAGCAACAAAGCTATATTATGCGTTCCTACCGGTCGCTTTGATTCAAGCAACACTGGAACGCATGCGCAAGGGGGACCTCACACTGATTCTGGTGGCCCCACGGTGGCCAAAGAAAGCCTGGTTTGCAGAGGTGATTTCACTTTTAGCAGGAACACCATGGCAGCTGCCTGCACACAGGGACCTCTTGACACAGGCCCATGGGCAGGTGTGCCACCCTCGTCCGGGGCTCTGGGCCTTATGGGCCTGGCCCCTGAGAGGACCCGGCTGTTGGCCTCTGGCCTACCCAGTAATGTGGTAAACATAATACAAGGCGGATGGGGTGTGGTCGTGAGATGGAGTGAGTCGCACTTGCCAGTGCTCCGGGTAAAATTTATTTTTTAGTACCACCAAGCCCTCTATATGTAATATTTTTTGACTATTATCACGCACACAACTTCCATCAAGCATCTCTTTTGAAGATTTTGGATTAAAAAATGTCTCAGAGGTCGGCAAGATCGAAGAAGGACGATGACGCTGGCCTAACCCTCGAGGCAATTACCTCGCTGCTCGAGGAACACCGCGCTGCGCTGTCAGCTGAATTCAAACAAACTTTTCACCAGCTGGATATCAAATTGGACCAAACTCGGCTCGCGGTGGAGGAACACGGCCAGCGTGTCTCATCACTGGAACTTGTCACTAACGACCTGAGCCAGCGCATGTCGGAGGTGGAAAACACCTGCTCAACTCTGCAGGAGGAAAACGCCAGACTAAGATCTAAACTGGCGGATTTAGAAAATCGAAGCAGACGGCAGAATATTCGTGTGCTGGGTTTACCGGAATCTATTGAAAGCGGACGTCCCACAGACTTCTTTTCCAACCTGCTGTGCGACATCTTCGGGCGTGACACGCTTCCTTCTCCACCCGAACTGGACCGGGCCCATCGAACCCTCGCTCCGAAACCCGCCTCGGACCAGCGGCCGCGCCCGGTTATCCTGCGAGTACACCGGGCCCAGGTGAAGGAGCTGCTGATCCGGGAGGCCCGACGCAGAGGCAGGCTTGAATACCGGGGGAAACCGGTGCGGATCGTGGAAGACTACAGCCCAGAAGTCCTCAACCAGCGAGTGGAATATAAGAACGTGATGGCTGTGCTGTATTCTTTGGGTTTAAAACCTGCTCTGCTTTTTCCTGCTCGACTTCGCGTGACTTTACCTGATGGACACAGAAAGTGGCTGGGCTCTGTGGAGGAGGCGCAGAAGTTCAGTGACACCTTTCAAGCTTCACAGCGCAAGTAATATTTAAACTTTTCTTCTAACTGATGAACAATGTACGGAAGCGTATTGCTGACACCAATGCGCTGTTCCCGCACTGGCTTTGTTTCTGTTTACACTAAACTTTTCTTTACATGAGGTGAGGAACAGATGAGCAGGACTCTGCACATACTCTGATTATCTGAGACTTTTTTAGTTGCAGCTTTTTTTTGAACTATTAACATTTTTGAAATGAAACATTTTTCCTTTTCTCGTTTACCTATTGACTATTTTGAGCTGAATCTTGGGTTAGTCCTGGATTGATTGATAATTAATTTGAGATTGGGATTAATTTAACTTTACGTCTGTATATGTGTGCGTGATTACCGGTACACAAATTTTATGTGTATACTTTTTTTTGGCCTTGCATACTTTAAACTAGTTTGTGAGGTGCTTATAAAAACAAATTTTATTTTCTTTTTTTTTTAGGCATTAGGTATTTAGGCACATAAATAATTGAAGTAGGCCTATTCAGGTATAAAAATGGGTGAAATATATAATGTTTTTAAAATATTATTTTGAACTATTAACATTTTTCCTCTTCTTGTTTACCTGTTGACTATCTTGAATTGAACCTTGAATTGGTCTTGGACTGATTGAAGATTTAATTTAGGATTAGGATTAATTTACCCTTGTTTATATGTGTATGCGTGATCACACATCTATGTGTACATTTTTGGCCTTGCATGAGGTGCTTATACATTTTTTTTTTCCTCTGATGATACTGGAGCACTAGTTTAAAAGTTAGACAGGAGACTTATTTTTAATTTCTATGGAGCTTGCTGCTTCTGTCTGTTGCAGCTGTCCAGGGTGGGAAAGGGAGGGGGTGGGGGGTCCATCACTGCCATTAATTTATATTTTCTTTCACTTTGCCAAGAACTGCACAGCCATCAACACATTAGACTGTATTACCTACCTTTCTTATACAAATTATTAGTAATATGAGTGGTCAGTTGGTGTTGTCAAGCTGGAACGTCAAAGGTTTGAACCACCCCGTCAAGAGAAGGAAGGTGCTCTCTCATTTAAAACAGTTAAATACAGGCATTGCTTTCCTGCAGGAGACTCACATTAGAAGTGACGATAGCAAACGATTACTGCAAACATGGCACGGGCAGAGTTTCCATTCCTCATTTCGAGCAAAGGCTCGGGGCGTCTCGATCCTCATCAGTCAAGACATTTCATTTGAACCTTTTCAAGTTAACTCAGATAAATATGGTCGTTTTGTGATTGTTTCCGGTAAATTGTACAACACACCAGTAGTGCTAGTTAACGTTTATGCCCCAAATACGGATGATGTTGGTTTCTTTGAGAAATTATTCTCACTGCTCCCGGACCTAAACACATACTCATTGATACTCAGTGGTGACTTGAATTGCTGGTTGGACCCAGTTTTGGACAGATCCTCTACAAACCCTGCCACAGCCAGCAGGTCGTCCCACACATAGATATCATATATAACACTAGATACCCCATAGCCTGCTCCGGCGCAGGATTTAGGGCGGCCATCTTGGAGTTGTCACCCTCGAACCTTGCTGCACCAAAACAACAGAGATGCCTCCGCATTGCTCGGCTTATTCGTGTTCAAATCGGAAAACTGTTGATGTCAGGGACCGGGGGATAACTTTTCACAAGTAAGATGAACATATTATTGTTAGTATTTTGTGAATGTAATATTACTGTACTGTATTTATGCCCACCATATATATGTATGCTGTATATATATGTGTGTGTATATATATATATATATATATATATATATATATATATATATATATATATGTATATATATATATATATGTATATATATATGTGTATATATA
>JBBPBX010012226.1:0-21397 GCA_038048925.1 Garcialebias charrua | reverse complement strand
AGCGAAGTGAAGGACAAGGGTCTGGTTTTAACCAGGCTAGTGGAAGGGTACAGGATACCCCAAACTTCACTAGTCCTCTAACTCCCACCACAAACCTTATACAAAGAGCACTGCTCCAGAACAGCAACACAGGTGTGCAAACAGTCATCAGCATGGAGGGGAAAACAAACAAACAAACAAACAAACAAACAAAAAACACAGCACAAGAGAGCTTCCGAATGCAGGCTGGTGCCTATTTGGAGGTTTGAACTTGGATTGGTTGGGGAGTTGGAAAGGACCAATCAGGACTCAGAACTGCACTATAAAGGAAGCTCTCTTGTGCTGTGTTTTTTGTTTGTTTGTTTGTTTGTTTGTTTGTTTTCCCCTCCATGCTGATGACTGTTTGGCACACCCGTGTTGCTGTTCTGGAGCAGTGCTCTTTGTATAAGGTTTGTGGTGGGAGTTAGAAGACTAGTGAAGTTTGGGGTATCCTGTACCCTTCCACACTTAGGTTAAGTTTTGTTAGAAACACTAAGTAAGTAGGTTGGTGCCACCCTTGTAATGTTTTGGTGAGCTCTTTATTTAGATGAAAAGATCAGGGTAGTTTTTATTTCATTGTTTTCCATCTAAGATACAGTAGTTGTCAGTTAGACCCTGTTTTGTTTTGTTTGTTTCTTTGATTTGGCACAACCAAACTGTCCCTTTCTCCCCCACAACTTTTTTTCAGCTTTTAGAGACTTTCGGAGAAGAATGCAAAATAAAGCCTTTCTTCTTTCATTTATACAAGGACTCTGTCATTTTATTGTGGTTGTCATGTTAATGCCCCGCTTCCTCCAAAAAGAGAGGGCAAAGCACTTGGGGGCTCGCCCAAGATATTTCTTTGAGCTGCAGACATCCACAGTAGTCGATGGGTTTTTGTGACTGTGTTTAAAGATGAGTTTTGAATTCCAGGATTTTGTTTGTGAACCTCATTTAACATAACTCATAACATCCTCATTACATTCACATATAGGAACTTGGGGTGGGCACTATGGATATGGTTGGCGGGATGACACCACTCTCGCCTCCTGTGCCTATGCCCACTTCCAATGGTTGCATTTAGATACTTTCATTCATTCATTCAACCTTTATTTATACAGGCTAGCCTTGTTGAGTCACGGGGACTCATTTACAAGAGGGACCTGTCTCACTCACACCAAACAACCATCCACTCTCACACTCACACCTAGGGTCAATTTAGAGTCACCAATCAGCCTAACAAGCATGTTTTTTGGTCTGTGGGAGGAAACCGGAGTACCCGGAGGAAACCCACGCATGCACGGGGAGAACATGCAAACTCCACCCAGAAAGGCCCCGGACCGGGATACTAAGGGTTTGGATTAGAGTTGGGATGGGGAAACTGGCATTACATTACTACAAATATAGACAATATTCTCTTTATTCAGTTATTGACAGGTGTCAGTACTTTTACGGTTTTCTCATGTGTTAGATTGAAAAGGCCAGACTGTAGTAGCAGATGTCTATTTCCCACATAGAATGCACACATGGAGGTTACTGGAGCTGCTTCAGCAGAAACAAACCACATGGCTTCACATTACACATGAGTTGTCGTGGCCGAGTGGTTAAGGCGATGGACTAGAAATCCATTGGGGTCTCCCCGCGCAGGTTCGAATCCTGCCGACAACGTTTTTCTAGCTGACAAACTGATAGAGATCAAAAGGGAGTACTTGTCTGGCGTTTGCTCACAGAGGATTAATGCTGAGCTGCAATGGCAATCAGGGCCAGAGGAAAAGAGTTCATATTCATTCATGTATTGATTTAAAGGGCTTAAAAAGGACTTGAAACCATGCTGGACTATCAAAAACAATTACGCTGAGTAATGCTAATAAACTTCTTTTATAATATGTGGAAATAAATCTGATAATATTAATAGCAGTCAGCACACCGGGGGTTGGAGTAAAAACTGTTACATGTCTGGAGGACTGTGGTTTTCCCCTCTCAGAGCTGTGCGTTTTGACGAGCGCCACGCCGTGTGAGCGCCGCGGCACAAGCCTTTGAACGCGGGCGTGAACGCGCCAAGCTCAAATTTTACGACCACTCACGCGCGCGCGTTGTCTCACAATAAACTGCCCGGTGGCGGACTGTTTTGTATGAGACACAAATGTATTAAATATCCCTTCTTCATCGCTGAACTTGGCTTTTCTTTTGTTTTTTTGCCAAAAGTCAAGTGATCGCTTGAAGCGGTCACCATTCGCTTCCTCCTCCGATGAGGAGGAATGAATGAACTTGTCACGAGTGAACTAAAGTCATGTCCAACGTGGATGCGCAGGTTCTAAACATTTCCTGGTGTGCTGGTCTGCTGTGTGGGCAAGGACCAGCGCTCCCTGTTTTAATTCTAATTTTTAGGACTTTTTATTAACATATAAACACAGAACAAAGCTGCGCAGCCCTCTGCCTTTCCCGACCTGTCAATCAAATCAGTAGGCGTGTCAGCAAATGACCAATCAGTGACCTCAATTTGTCCCGTAGCTAAACGCTCCGCCCTGCTTCTGCTCAAATGACATCAAGTATTTGGAGCGAAAACGTTGCTGCTTCACGCTGAGCTCTGCTGTGAACTGCACACGCGCGTGGCGCGGCGCTCGTACAGACCCACAGCTCTGCTTTGCCCTTTAGGTGCGACATGTAACAGTTTTTACTCCAACCCCCGGTGTGCTGACTGCTATTAATATTATCAGATTTATTTCCACATATTATAAAAGAAGTTTATTAGCATTACTCAGCATAATTGTTTTTGATAGTCCATCATGGTTTCAAGTCCTTTTTAAGTCCTTTAGATCATTACATGAATGAATATGAACACTTTTCCTCTGGCCCTGATTGCCATTGCAGCTCAGCATTACTCCTCTGTGAGCAAATGCCAGATAAGCGCTCCCTTTTGCTCTCTATCAGTTTGTCAGCTAGAAAAACATACGTTGTCGGCAGGATTCGAACCTGCGCGGGGAGACCCCAATGGATTTCTAGTCCATCGCCTTAACCACTCGGCCACGACAACTCATGTGTAATGTGAAGCCATGTGGTTTGTTTCTGCTGAAGCAGCTCCTGTAACCTCCATGTGTGCATTCTATGTGGGAAATAGACATCTGCTACTACAGTCTGGCCTTTCCAATCTAACACATGAGAAAACCGTAAAAGTACTGACACCTGTCAATAACTGAATAAAGAGAATATTGTCTATATTTGTAGTAATGTAATGCCAGTTTCCCCATCCCAACTCTAATCCAAACCCTTAGTGTCTAAATGCAACCATTGGAAGTGGGAATAGGCATAGGAGGGGAGAGTGGTGTCATCCTGCCACCCATATCCATAGTGCCCACCCCAAGTTCCTATATGTGAATGTCATGAGGATGTTATGAGTTATGTTATGTTATGAGGTTCACAAACAAAATCTGGAGGTTATGCACCATAACCAATGTTCCCTGAAGGAAGGGAACAAGGTGCAACATATGATATGGGAATTGCGCCCCCGCCCGGTTCACCTGAAGCATTACAATCACGCCTTTTAAGGCAAGTGAGCGTCTGCGACACCAGGGGGCCCCGCCCCCCTGGTATAAAAGACGGTGACGCCTCACAATCGGTCTCAACATGCACTTCACCAAGCTTGGGCATTGGAGGGGCAAACATGTGTTGCACCTTGTTCCCTTCCTTCAGGGAACATTGATTATGGTGCATAACCTCCAGTTCCCTTATCAGTGAGTCCACTGCGGTGCAACATGATATGGGAACACCCTACACGCCCTGGAAATGCATGCTTATGTGACCTTTAGCCTCAATCAGACAGGCGTTAACACGTTTAATTCTCCATTGTGGAGAGCATAGCCTGTGTGACGTCACGAGTTGTAACGTCCAGGCTGTAGTGTTTAATAAACGTGTTTGGAGATGCCCAATTAGCCGTTGCACGTATGTCAGCTATTGAAACACTTCTAAATAGGGCCCAGGAAGTGGCTAGGCCTCTAGTTGAGTGAGCATGTACCCCACTGGGTACTTGCTGACCTTTGCTGCTGTATGCTCTAGAAATTGCCTCTGTTACCCAGTGGGAGAAGCGCTGTTTTGACAGAGCTCTGCCTGTAGTTGGCTTAGCGAAGCATATGAACAGCTGGTCTGTTTTTCTCCAACTGCTGGTTCTCTCCATATAAACCAGGGGTGTCAAACTCATTTTCACTGAGGGCCACATCAGCATAATGGCTGTCCTTGAAGGGCCAGATGTAACTTATAAATGTAACTAAATGTAATCAAATGTAATGTAAAATAAATGTAACTACCGTACTCCTTAATCCACTACGCCACGGCGTAGTGGTAATGGCAGTCGTCCCCCAATCGGAAGGTTGGAGGTTCGAATCCCGGTTCCCCACACCATGTGTCGTTGTGTCCCAAGACACTTAACCCCGAGTTGCTCCCGGTAGGACTGGAAAGGCGCCTTGCATGGCAGTCTGCCACTACCGGTGTATGAATGCGTGTATGAATGGGTGGATGGTTGGTATTGTAAAGCGCTTTGGGGCTCCTCACAGGGGGCTAGAAAGCGCTATACTGTATAAATAAGCTCCATTTACCATTTACCATGAATAACTCATTTATTATAACTTATTCAACTGACAATTACAGTTGCATAGAAAACATCTGTTTGCTTGTTGCTCTAACGTAAATCCTTTTAAATTTTGTTAGCTTATGAAAACCCACATAACTCCATTAATGAAGGATCAAACTGTTCAAGTTAATACCCTGATGCATGCTCAATAATCCAGGTAGAAAAATCTAAAAAAGCTAAGTCTGGTCCTCTGGACCTGATGGTCCAGAGGTGGTCCTCCTTGATCATGTGAGCAGCTGGTTTCGGCTGTCATCAGCCAACTGGTTGATCCACTGTGAGGGTGCTTTTTATAAGACTGAGCTGAATACAGCATCTCAGACTGAGGAAGTCTTTTGGACGAAAGACGAAACGTTTCTACAATTTGTTTTGCTTAGTTTTGTTTTTTGAATGTCCAGAGGACCAGACTTAGTTTTTTTAGATGTCCAAGTTAATAAAGAAAAATAACATAAAACTGAGCTACAAAGAACATGTATGACACATGTAGCATTTTACAAAAAAAGGCTACACACAGCCTTGCATCCAACTGATGGTTTGATAACAACAATTTGTGTGCATAAGACCTGCAAACATTAAATAATTACAACAGCAGCTACACATAAACAATATGTAATCAACTAAAAATACCAAAATAAAGGTTGACTCAGTTCACAACTATATTACTCAAGTTTTTTGGTTACCGGTAGTCTTTGATGAAGAGATACTGCCTGTCCTTGAACACACCAAGTGGATTCTCTCTCTACGATTGATCATGTTATCCTACTTGTATTCTTGTATCAGATGAAACTGTCTTGTATTGTTCTTTTAAAATGAATGAATAAACATCAAATCAAATCAAATGTTCTGAAAATGATAAACACAAAACAAAATGCAAGCACAATCATTAAATTGCACACAGTTTAAATGTTCTTCTTTGTTGAATTACATTTTATTATATTTTAATTAAGTTTTTTTTTTAATGCTAACCTGACAAACAGGAAAGTGGACAAGATTGTCCTGTTTCACTTGCCACATCCATAAGTCCAATTTACGCTGGAAAGCCGTGATCGTGTCGGACATCTGCGTGATGACTTGTTTGCATCCCTGCTCACAGACCTTCAGCATGCACTGTTTCAAAAACGCTCCATCTGAAAACGACGGAAGCGTGGACGATTTCTTCAGCCACAATGAAGCTAGCTTTCACTGTGGCCTCATTTTTGGCTGTGGGTTTCATGAACAAACTCTGCAGCGACCGCAGTTTGCCTTTTAATTCTTGGGCAATTTGTTGCTTTTCTTGAAGGCTAGCTTTAGCATACAGTACTTAGCTCCGTGTTTGGTTTCAAAATGTCGACGCAGATTGTACTCTTTGACAACCGACACCGCCTCGTAACAAAAAAGATATACCGGACTTTCTCCTTGAAGCACAAACAAGTATTCACCTTCTCGTCTTTCTTGAAACTTCCGTCTGCATCAACTTTTCTCTTTCTGGACATTTTGGGATCATTATTTATATCTCAATTCCACTCGTTGGCATGGAGGTAGAAACACTGCTACGGCTTCCGTAGTCGAAAGGCATTGTGGGCTACCGTAGTTGAAAGGCATTGTGGGAAATGTAGTTTTTGGTCAAAACACGCTCGTATTTATTTTTAGACACTAAAAACGTTTAAGCTAAGCTCTCGCGGGCCACATAAAATGACATGGAGGGCCACATCTGGCCCGTGGGCCTTGAGATTGAAACGTGATATAAACGCTCAGGGCCCGCACAGGGCAGAGTGCTTTTAAACGCCTCTGTTCTGCATTCAGAACAGAAGGAGGAGGAAAAGCAGATAGATAAAAGCCTAGGCTATTATAATTTAAAGTTGGGACTTTTGGCACATATGCGGGGTTTGGACACAGGGTGACCTTTGACCCATCCTGAGCAAACTGAGTGCACAGGTGATGTACAGACAGTGCGTGCAGGTCACCCACGCGCTTTGCCGAGCACAGAGCTAAGAACAGGGCGGTCTTATAAGACAGCAGGTCAATCTTAATGCTCTGTAGTGACTCGAATGATGGTCCACAGAGGGCGTCCAGCACGAGTGACAGGTCCCACTGTGGGGCTAAAACTCTGCTCGGAGGCCTTTTTCTCAGCACGCCTTTCATGAACCTGATCATGAGAGGGTGGGCACTGGGTGAATTACCACCCCATCCTTCGTGGCACGCTGAAACAGCGGACAAAAATACCTTAATAGTGGAAAAGGAGCGGCCCTTCTCTAGCAAGTCCTGCAGAAAAGTGAGAAGCTGTGCTATGTTACAGGAATATGGGGTTATATTCCTCTCTAAACACCAGATCTCAAAAACATGCCATTTACGTGCATAGAGTGTTTGTGTTGACTCTGCACGTGCGCCTTGTATTATGTTTAACACATTACTGGGTAGGCCAGAGGCAAACAGCCGGGTCCTCTCAGGGACCAGGCCCATAAGGCCCAGAGCCCCGGGCGAGGGTGGCACACCTGTCCATGGGCCTGTGTCAAGAGGTCACTGTGTGCAGGCAGCTGCCATGGTGTTCCTGCTAAAAGTGAAATCACCTCTGCAAACCAGGCTTTCTTTGGCCACCGTGGGGCAACCAGAATCAGTGTGAGGTCCCCCTTGCGCATGCGTTCCAGTGTTGCTTGAAGTAAAGCGACCGGTAGGAACGCATAATACAGCTTTGTTGCTGGCCAGTCGTGCGCAAACGCGTCGAGACCCAGGGGCGTGTGCATGTTCAGTATTGAGTGGAACGTAGCAAGGTGGGCGTTGTCCCTGGAGGCGAACAGATCGATGTCTGCTCTCCCGTATTGTGTCCATATTTGGTCCACGATACGTGGGTGAAGACGCCATTCTGAGGGGAGGGGCGTTCCTCTTGAGAGAGTGTCTGCCCCGTAAATCAGCTCCCTCGGCAGGTGCGTTGCTCTGAGTGACAGCACTGGGTAGTGCTCATGGCACTCGTGAACTTCACCATTTCAAAAGCTTTTGAGTCAGCAGCAGGAGGGGGTGGATCATGTCCTCCCTTCTCTGTTGACATGCACAACCACACACTGGTTGTCTGATCTTATCAGAACATGTTGGTGCACGATCAGACCCTTCCTGTAGAAGTGTTTGAGTGACAGGAACACAACCATCATCTCCGGCTGATTGATATGGAGCTGGGCCTTCTGCTGGGACCATACACCTCGTGTGTGTTGGTTCTGGCAAAGGCCTCCCCACCCAGACTTTGAGGTGTCTGTTGTCACGAGGGTCCAAGATAACACTCTGCCCAGTGGCACCCCCTGCTGAGAGAAGCAGCGCTTCTCCATGGCTGCAAGGATTTCAGACAGACTGTGTCGACTCTGATCTCCCCCGTTTGGAGCGGGGGGGGGGGCTGTTGTTGTCTGTGTGTCCAGACCTGAAAAGGACGTATTTTTAATAGGCCTTGATGAACCGCAGCTATTCCTGCTGCCATCAAGCCTAAAAGACACTGGCAGAGTTTGATTGTCACGGTCTTGTTCAGTTGGAAGCGTGCCAAGCAGAGCTGGAGGTCTGATAAACGCCTTTCAGAGAGTCTCGCTCTGTACAGAACAGAGTTCAGCTTCATTCCTAGGAAAACGATGTCCTGGGATGGGGTCAGCTGACTCTTCTGTGTGTTTATCACAAAACCCATGGATTGTAGGTGTGTCCTCACACAATCCGTGTGTGACCTTGCTTGCTCCTTGGAGCTCGTCAAGATCAATAAAACGTCGAGATAATCCATAACTCTGATGCCCTGGCTACTCATGGGGGCCAGTGCAGCTTTCAGGCACTTTGTAAACACCCTGGGCGCGGTCAAGAGGCCGAAGGGTAGGGCCAAATATTCGAATGTTGCATTCTCGAATGCAAAAAGCAGGAATTTTCTGTGGTTTGGCCGGATGCTGATATGGAAATATGCGTCTTTTAAATCCACAGTGCAAAAGTAGTCTCTTGGGCGTACAGAGTAAATAACCTGACGCAATGTTAACATTTTGAACTTGAACGTTCTGAGTCGTCTGTTCAAAAGTCTCAAATCCAGGATCGGCCTCAAGCTCCCCCCTTCTTTGGGATCACAAAGTATTTGCTGTAACAGCCTTTGTTTTCTTCCTGAGGAGGAACTGCTCTGATCGCCCCTTTTTGAAGTAGCGAGTGTATTTCCTCTCTCAGGATGGGGGCGCGAGCTGAGCTTATTGACGACATAATCACCCCGGAGAAAGGGGGTGGACGTTTGAAGAACTGGAGTCTGTACCCGTGAACTACAGTATCCATGACCCATTGTGATGGGCTGCACTCTGCCCAGGCTCTTGAGTGAGCAGCGAGCCTGGAAGGCATGTTCACTCGAGACTTCATTTGTTTCAGGTGAGGAGGGGGTGTATGAGTGCCCCCCTCCTCCGTGCTCAGCTGAGGGCTTGTTTGTCCTTCTGGCGGGGTAGAGGGGTCTGTCTGTGACAGATCGCCCTCTGCCCTCTCGTGTGGGCTCATTGGGCCCTTTGATGGACAGGGTCTTATTAGTCAAAGTCAGAGTCAGAGAGTCTTTATTGTCATTTGCACCGCATGTGGTACATGTGATGAAAACGAGATTATGTACACAGGGTCCCAGTTACATCCAACAACAAATGCAAGAGAAAAACAGTAATAACATCTAGGATTAACTAAGAAAAACATCAACTAGTAATACACTAAGCCCTAATGTAATAGAAAAACATCATTATAAACAGCAGCACGAACACGAGTCTGTATGAGCAGATGGTCACAAATGAACACAGCAACAAGAAAACAGATCAGCATCAGCATGATGTGATATTTTGCAGTGTTTATTCGTGTTGATTATTTATTCATGAGTCTAACAGCCTCAGGGTAGAAGCTGTTCCTCAGTCTAGTGGTTCTACATTTGATGCTCCTCAACCTCCGTCCTGAGGGGAGTGGGGCAAAGAGTGAGTGTGCTGGGTGAGTGAGGTCTTTCATGATGCAGGTGGCTCTTTTCCTGCATCTGGAGGTGTAAATGTCTGTGATGGTGGGGAGACTGACTCCAACAGACTTCTGTGCAGCCTTCACCACTCTCTGTAGAGCTTTCCTCTCTGCAACTGTGCAGCCTCCATGCCACACGTTGATGCTGGAGCACAGGATGCTCTCCACTGCACACCTGTAGGGCAGGTGGATTGTAGGTGGAGAGGGGGGTTGGCCGCCATTTTGGGTCGGCTCCCCGCACTCTTTATTGACCCTGTTTGCATTAAAAAATGGTGGGGTTTTCCCTTTAATGCTGAGTCATGACACAGAACATTTTGGGCAGTTGGAGACTTTATTTTGTTTATTGTTTATTGTTTGTTTATTGTTTAAGGAAATTCTACCATTGCTGTTCATCGTTCTTTAGTTTTAGCAGGTCGCTTTCGTAAATGAGCCCATGAGGTTCAATAAGATTTACCTGACTAAATAAAGGTTGAATGAATGAATTGTCATGTGCAAACAACAATTTCTCTTTATTACACAAACATTTGGTTGTTTTTGTGTGTTTAAACGTTCTGGACCAGTTAATCGTGTGTTTTTTTTTGACACATAAACTGGATTTAAAAGTTCGGCCTTTCTTTTTCCCCATGGATGAAAGTGCCTGAAGTTGTGCAGGAACAGCTCTGGATCAGGCTGACTTCTGCTTCCTCTCTTGCACCGCTGACGAAGTTCTGGGTTGACCCGTCTGGCGTGGAACGAACCTGTGCTTGGACCAAGCCTGGCCAACCTGAGGAGCGCATCCATGTTGCTCTGAGGCGGGTTTTGGTTGTTGCTCAACCTCGAGCGTCAGCCTCTTCTGAGCTGGGCGGCATGTGAGAGAGTGGTGGCGCTGCTGCTGAGAACCTCTCTGGTTGCTCGAGTCTATGGCCTGTGAGAAGTGTTTTCTCAGCATGCCCTCACGCAAGGCCTCCTCCTGTTTTCTCCGTTGGTCACATCTGCTCTGGATCCTCTCCAGGGCACTGCCGAACAGGCCTAATGGCTCTATGGCGTGGTGGAGGAATGAGTAATGCTGGCTTTCAGGGAGATCAGTCAAAGTTAGCCATAAATGGCATTGCCCAATCACCATTTTAGCCATACACTTCCCTTGGGTGATGGCTGCTGTACCGGTGAGGTGGCGGATGAAGTCTGCTGCTCGGCGTGCTTCGTCCAAGATCTCAACTGTTTTCTTCTTCGAGGTGGTTTGTTGTAGCTCCTGCAGCTTCTCAGCTTGATGAGCCTACAACAATGAGGCGGTGTTGAGGGCGCGAGCCGCAAGGCCTTGAGCGTGGTAGCTCTTTTCAAGTTGAAGAGCTGACACACGGCATGGCTTGCTAGGCAGTGTGGGCTTTGTGCTCGACGTCTTGGGGACCAAGTGTGCAGCCAAAGTCTCGTCCATCTGTGGGATGTGAGCCAGACCAGCTGACTCCATTCCCTCGATGTCCAGGAACTGGGCGAGCGGCAGTGTCAAGGGCGCTCTCGGTTCTGTCCATGAGAGAGTTAGCTCAGTCAAAAAGTCAGGAAAGACAGGCACCCTGTGTCTCATGGTTGTCTGTTGCTTGGCAAAGAAGTAGTTCCATGCCAACCTCGTTAACTGCTGTCGAGGTGGGGGTTCTGGCCAAGTTACCTTCAGCGCCTCCATAGCTCTGCTGCACAGTTTGAACAAAGCGGGAGTGGACCCATCCGACTCCGCTTATGCTGCCACGGTTCCCTGGGAGAAGTCTTCGACGTCTCCCTCCTCCTCGTTGCACGCCTCGTCGTCTGACAGCTCACCCGAGGCTGTAAGCGACAGCTTGTCAGCTTGTAGCATGTCCCTCGAGTTGAAGGTTGTCCTCGTGTGGTCCCCATTGGGGCTGTGAAGATCCATTCTGTCGTCCCAGCTTAGCGCTCCGTTGTCCTCCATCTTCTCCACTTCCAGCTCAGCTGTAGGCGTGAGAGTTTCTGTGAGGAGCGGGTCCCTTGCCGCGGTGGAACTACCCATGGCCTTGGCCACGAAGTCCACGTGCCTCCGTCGAATTGTCTCGCGCAGCTGGCTGCAGTGAGAGCACGACTCAGGGGATTCTAAAGCTGTCTTGGCGTGGACCATTCCCAGGCATATCGGGCAGGCGTCGTTTGTGTCCGACGACAAGATGAAGTAGCCACATGCGTTGGGGCAAGGCCGAGAACCCGGGCTCGCTGGTCTGCTGCCGGCCTTGTTGGAGTTCATCGATTTCCTCTTGCCTTTCTCGGGAGCCATCTTGAGAAAAGGTGTCGAGTGGAAGCCAATTAGCGAATGCTAAAAAGGGTTCGTCGAACAGAAGCCAGTTAGCGAAAGCTAAACAGGGTTCTTCGAGTGGAAGCCAGTTAGTGAAGCTAAACAGGGTTCGCCAGGAAATCTTCTCGCTGTGCTGTTTGTGTGGGCTAGCTGTTAGATCCATTAGCTAACAGGTAGGCGCGTGGCGCAGTTAGCGTCTTGCTAAACTGAGGGATGAAACAGCAGGGATGGACGTTTAGCTGGCTGCTAAAAATGTTGACGACGCATAGTTAGCGGTTACTAAACAAAGGGCTTGCAGGGAAGTCTTCAGTGACGCCCTCGGTAGGGAGCATGCTCGCCTCTTGGTCGGGTGGTTCAGTCACTCGAGACGGTGTCCTGCGAAGTTCAGGTGTGAAGCGAGGTGAAGTGCAAATAGAGACTGATTGTGAGGCGTCACCGTCTTTTATACCAGGTGGACAGGGCCCCCTGGTGACGCAGACTCTCACTTGCCTTAAAAGGTGTGATTGTAATGCTTCAGGTGAACTGCGCGGGGGGCGCAATTCCCATATCATATGTTGCACCGCAGTGGACTGACTGATAAGGGAACCTGGAATTCAAAACTCATCTTTAATCACAGTCACAAAAACCCATCAACTACTGTGGATGTCTGTAGCTCAAAGAAATATCTTGGGCGAGCCCCCAAGTGTTATGCCCTCTCTTTTTGGAGGAAGCGGGGCATTAACATGACAACCACAATAAAATTACAGAGTCCTTGTATAAATGAAAGAAGAAAGGCTTTATTTTGCAAATTTTCTCCGAAAGTCTCTAAAAGCTGAAAAAAAGTTGTGGGGGAGAAAGGGACAGTTTGGTTGTGCCAAATCAAAGAAACAAACAAAACAAAACAGGGTCTAACTGACAACTACTGTATCTTAGATGGAAAACAATGAAATAAAAACTACCCTGATCTTTTCATCTAAATAAAGAGCTCACCAAAACATTACAAGGGTGGCACAAACCTACTTACTTAGTGTTTCTAACAAAACTTAACCTAAGTGTGGAAGGGTACAGGGTACCCCAAACTTCACCAGTCCTCTAACTCCCACCACAAACCTTATACAAAGAGCACTGCTCCAGAACAGCAACACGGGTGTGCCAAACAGTCATCAGCATGGAGGGGAAAACCAACAAACAAACAAAAAACACAGCACACATGGGCGTAGCCAGGATTTTATGAGGGGCGGTTCATCTAAAGGAAAAGTGGACCTTGAAAGAGCAACACGCCTCAGTGTTTCACTGGAAGCGCGTCCGGTTGCCACTCCAAACATTTTCTTGACTCGGGTTTGATCCTCACTTGGCTGAACTTATTTTACGTTTGTCTTTTATTGGATAACAAAAAAGGAGTTTGTGTTAACCACAGGCACATTAACTCCTTTTTTTCCCAATAAAAGACTAACGTAAAATAAGTTCAACCAAGTGAGGATCGAACCAGAGTCGAGATGAGGTTTGGAGCGGCAACCCGACGCGCCTCCAGTGAACCACTGAGGCGTATTGCTTTTTCCAGGTCAACTTTGCCATTAAACGAACCGCCCCTCATAAAATCCCTAGGCGGAACTTCATAGGCAAAGTGGGTGGTTCGTTCGAACCGCGCGAAACCCCCCTGCCTACGCGCATGGCACAAGAGAGCTTCCTTTATAGGGCAGTCCTGAGTCCTGATTGGTCCTTTCCAACTCCCCAACAAATCCAAGTTCAAACCTCCACCAGCACCAGCCTAGGTGGCACAGTCCTCCAGACATGTAACAGTTTTTACTCCAACCCCTGGTGTGCAGACTGCTATTAATATGATCAGATTTATTTCCACATATTATAAAAGCAGTTTATTTGCATTACTCAACATTATTGTTTTTGATAGTCCAGCATGGTTTCAAGTTCTTTTTAAGTCCTTTAAATCAATACATGAATGAATATGAACGCTTGTCCTCTGGCCCTGATTGCCATTGCAGCTCAGCATTTTTCCTCTGTGAGCAAACGCCAGATAAGCGCTCCCTTTTGCTCTCTATCAGTTTGTCAGCTAGAAAAACGTTGTCGGCAGGATTCGAACCTGCGCGGGGAGACCCCAATGGATTTCTAGTCCATCGCCTTAACCACTCGGCCACGACAACTCATGTGTAATGTGAAGCCATGTGGTTTGTTTCTGCTGAAGCAGCTCAACCTCCATGTGTGCATTCTATGTGGGAAATGGACATCTGCTACTACAGTCTGGCCTTTCCGATCTAACACACGAGAAAACCGTAAAAATACTGACACCTGTCAGTAACTGAATACAGAGTATATTGTCTATATTTTTAGTAGTTTTTTTTTTTTGCTAATTGCTTACTGAATTGTGATGTCACTTCTGCTTCTCGTAGTTCCTCCTGTCATTGACGGATCTGATGAGGTGACGCTCAGCACAGTTTTAGTCAACAGCCCTTTGGAGCTTGAGTGTCACGCCACAGGGACACCTGCACCTGTCATCAAGTAAGACATTTGTCCAACACATAAATAAATAAAAACACACAGACGCACAAAGTCACCATAAATTTACTTCTTTCCAGCTGGTATAAGGATGGGAAACCTGTCAGGCAGGGGGAAGGTTTGCGGATTGCAGCGAGTGGGAGACGACTGGTGGTTTCCCGCGCTCAGGTTTCTGACTCAACTCGTTTTCAGTGTGTGGCCACTAATGAGGCAGGAGACCATGAGAGGAACTTCAATGTTGTCGTACAAGGTAAAAATATAAATATATATTTTACTGAGACTAAAGAAAACATCACAGTATACTGTAGTTTTACGTGTTTAAGTTTTTTGTATCTGCATTAAGCTGCAGGAAAGTGTCTGCTTTGGATAAATACCGCTCTTTTGCTAATCAATAATGTTTCATTTAAGTTTGTAAAATGGTTTCAATAAAATAAAATAATTTTAACTCTTGAGTTCCTCCAACCATCCGAGGGACCGGGCATCCAGAGCGCTCAGTGGTTCTTCACAAATCCATCAGTTTGGAGTGCATCTCCAGTGGCATCCCTCCACCCAGCATCACCTGGATTAAAGATGGCCGACCTGTGGACACAACAAAGGAGCACCTCAAGGTTGGTCCTCATTCACTGAGTCTAATTTAATGTTATAATTTCAGGGTAACCATATGTGCAAGAAGATTGTCTGACATGCCCTAAGAAGTAAGACTTTATTTTAATGAATGTCTCAATGAACAGAACAGCATAATAAACAGGATATAACACCAGTCGTTACCAAGTGTCGCAGTTTAACAGTGATTTGGTTCACTGGGTCATTTATATCAAGTACTTTTACTTTTATTTTTTTGCAACTTGACATTAATCATAATTTAAAAATCTGTAGAATACTCTCCCAAAAATACACAAAATTGTTACTCTAATATATTACGTTATAATTGTTTATTATTATTTTCTAGCCATTTGTCAACCCTTTAAGCATTGTGTTTTAACTAGGGATGCACCGATCCACATTTCTCACTTCCGATCCGATACCGATACTTAAGAACTTGATATCTACCGATACCGATACTTTTCCGATCCGAAACTGTTCAGGTATGTGAATCTGTATAATGAAATTTTTGTGCTGAGACTATAAAGTTATGTGTATTTTGGAATGTTTTCTATACTATAAAGACTATACTGTTAAAGTTTGTGAGTTTCCTGTTGTAAGGCTCAAGAGTGTCTTCATTGGTTTTAACTCACACAATGTTAAGACGTAGTCACAGAATATGATGGAACACAAGTGCTCTTTGAAGCTGGATCGGAAATATCGGCAGGTTGGATCCGATATCCGATACTTAAATTATGCTGGTATCGGATACCGATACCGATACTGGATCGGATCTGCCCCATCCCTAGTTTTAACACTATCATGTAGATGAATTGGAATAAAATTTGTGGGGAATCAAATACTTTTTTAGTAATGTCACTACATTCTAAAACATGAGCAATTTATCTTTTTTTTTCCCCTAGCTTTGAGCAACACAAACAAAAAGTTAGCTTTTTTATTCTCAATGGAAATCATAAATATAATATTTTTAGTTTTTTTTTTTCATGATTGCATTTAAAATTGAAACTGTTGTGTCCTAACAGAATCACTAGATTTTGAGAGCGTACTTTTATTCTCCGATTTAAACTCAGAAGGCATTCACTGCTCTAAAACTTTAAATATCTTTACAAAAGGAACAAAAGGAACAAAATGAAACTTTAAATATAAAACCTTTAAATATCCAAATGCATTTTGTTAAAAGACAAAGTTGTTATAACCTTAAGGGAACAGAGATGTTTGTAAAACCACAATTCAGAACTAGTTTGAAGGGACGTTCTACCTCAATCCAGGGAATTAGATTATGGAATGGCTTGGAGAATGTAGTTAAAAATGCCAAGTCAATGTTTACATTTAAGAAAATGATCAAAATGAATTTGTTAAAAAAAAAAATGAAATGACGTAATGTGTATTGTATTAGTTAGAAAATTAGAAAGAGTTAGTCATTTTGTACTGTTGGTGGAAGATTATTATTGTTTAATCTGATTGTTTGAAAAAAGGGGCAGATATAATAAGATTTATTCTTCTTTCTGCTACCTTTCATTTTTTTATATTTTGTACGTTATCATTTATGGGATTGTCTTGTATTGTGTTTCTTTTGTAAAAAAAAAACAAATTTAATAAACATAAACAAATAAACATAAAACCTCTGTGTCCTGTCCGTGTCTTCAACCACCGCAGCTGCACTCAGCAGGAAGGATGCTAAAGATCACAGAAGCAAGACTGGAGGATTCTGGGAAATACACCTGCCTGGCCACAAATGCAGCTGGTGAAGCCAAACAGTACATCCGACTGAGCGTTCATGGTAAAGTCCAGATACTCCACACGTTCTATGCTTGCATTTTCTGTCATTCATTTCCTGGATTATGGTTTACATCTTCATTCCATCCACCATCTGTGATCGAGAAATAAGGTCAAAATGTGAAAATATTTTAACATGTCTGTTTGTCTCTCAGAGCCTCCCAGCATCTCCTCCTCTGGGGACATCATCAATCAAACCATCCTGTCAGGCTTTTCTACTTCGCTGGAGTGCAAGGCCACTGGAAGACCTTTACCTGGTGAGAATCAGATTTTATTAGTTTTACTTTGATCACTTACAAGTTATCACTGAGCTTTGAAGCGGTCTTCGATGGGCAGCCTAATCTACTAAATGTACAGTACAAGGTATAGCTCTGATATAGATATGCACTTTAATACAAGTATGTACATTTCCTTTTCTTTCACTGTGTTTTCTTTTCATTTTCTTTTCAATGCTGACTGATAATGTGTAAAAAAGGAAAATAAGGAAGTAAAATTACAGTTTTGTGGGTTTTCTGGGTTTTGTCCTGTCTTTTCTGTTTCCTCATGCCACCCCCGTGATTTTCTGCCTCATTCGGGACGGTCGCCGGGCCGCCCGCCTGGGTGTATGTTCTGCTCTGGATGATCTCCTGGCCGTCCATCTTAACTCTGTGGTTTGGGGTTCGGTGTTCCCTTCTGTATTGATGTTACCCAGGCTCCTACCTTTTTCATTTCTTGGTCCTTGTGCTCCTCTGTATGCCTTCTGTCTTGTTTTATCTCTTTTTCCACCCAAGTTGGATGTAGCTCCCTCCTCAGGATGTCAGAGTCCATCCCTTGAGTGGGGGGATACTGTGGGGATTCTGGTTTTTGTCCTATCTTTTTTGATTCCTCATGTTTCATTCACCCCTCGTGTTGCCTTCCTTTTGTTCAGCTCTTGTCTCACCTGTCTAATTCTAATCACCACAGGTGTTTGTCATCTTTCCTCATCAGTGTTTCTATTTATTCAGCTTCCTTGTGTCTTGTGTTTTGTCTCTGTATTGTCCTTCCATGGCTGTTGTGATCTGTCTCCCTCCATGTTCTCCAATCTAAGTAAGCTGCCCTGTCAGCATTTTGCTTTGTTCATTGAAAATTAAACATTTAATGTTAACCTGGAATCTCCCGTGGTCTTCCTGCATGTGGGTTCAACACATCTTAAGACAGATCATGATACGTTTCACACTTCTACATACACAAAAATCCGCATGCTGCAAATTTAAAAAGAGTAAAAGTAGAGATTATAGCCAAATTTAGGAAAAAGAAAATTCCTTCATTGAGCAGAACAAGTTGTGTATTTATAATTTAATCATTTAAAACTAATTCACCCTCTAGATTCTGATTACCGGTATGTAAATGCTCACTGCAGCAAGAGAATGTAAAATCCGAGTCAGAGTCAGAGAATCTTTATTGTCATTCGCACCACATGTGGTACATGTGATGAAACGAGATTATGTCCACAGCGCCCCAGTTGCATCCAACAATAAAATGTAAAAGAAAAACAGTAATAACATCTAAGATATGAACTAAGAAAAACATCAACTAAAAATACACCAAGCACTAATATCATAGAAAACATTACTCTAAACAGCAGCACGAACATGAGTCTGCATGAGCAGATGAGCACGAATGAACACAGCAGCAGCAACATGAAACAGATCAGCAGCAACATGAAACAGATCAGCAGCAACATGAAACAGATCAGCAGCAACATGAAACAGATCAGCAGCAACATGAAACAGATCAGCAGCAACATGAAACAGATCAGCAGCAACATGAAACAGATCAGCAGCAACATGAAACAGATCAGCAGCAACATGAAACAGATCAGCAGCAACATGAAACAGATCAGCAGCAACATGAAACAGATCAGCAGCAACATGAAACAGATCAGCAGCAACATGAAACAGATCAGCAGCAACATGAAACAGATCAGCAGCAACATGAAACAGATCAGCAGCAACATGAAACAGATCAGCAGCAACATGAAACAGATCAGCAGCAACATGAAACAGATCAGCAGCAACATGAAACAGATCAGCAGCAACATGAAACAGATCAGCAGCAACATGAAACAGATCAGCAGCAACATGAAACAGATCAGCAGCAACATGAAACAGATCAGCAGCAACATGATGTGATATTTCACAGTGATTATTCTGGTTAGATATTCATGAGTCTAACAGCCTCAGGGTAGAAGCTGTTCCTCAGTCTAGTGGTTCTACACTTAATGCTCCTCAACCTCCTTCCTGAGGGGAGTGGGGCAAAAAATTATATGGCTCACAATTTCTCTATTAAAAAGAACAACAAAATCTTCATTTCACAGTTTAATTCTAGGTTCAATACTTCTTTATGCATCAAAGGGTACTTTGACCAAAGTAGAAGATTGTTATTGTATTTTTGAGGCTGTATGCTACAGTTTAGTAGTCAGATCCTGTAAAGTTCTAAATGCTGAAAATATTGTTGTGGTATTTGGAAGTGAAAGTGGAAACATAATTTTGGAACACCTGTTTGACTCACACTTCTAATGTGTTAAATTTAGGTATAAAATGTCTCTTTCACAAACACCCTAATTTTATATATTTAACTGAGGCTTTTTTTCAAGGTGATGTAATGTTTTAAGGAAAAACACTGCACTGCTTATACATTCCAGCCGTCACGTGGTACAAAGATGGCCGCCCTCTGGTTGGTGCAGCTGGCCTGTTGATCCTGAAACGCGGCCAAGTGCTGGAGATTGAACAGACTCAGCTGTCTGATGCTGGAATGTACAGATGTGTAGCCGTCAACCTGGCTGGAGTTGCAGAGATACTTTACAGCCTGCAAGTGTTTGGTGGGTTTGGTTTAGATTAGACAAAGATTTGCTCAATTATGTGTGTAATGGGTCTGATCCACATTACATCCTGCATCTATTTTCTACAGTACCTCCAGACATTTCTAGCCGAGGTGGTACGGTCACATTTGTGGTGAATGAGGCTGCCAAGCTGGAGTGTGAGGCCTCCGGAGTTCCTACGCCCAGTTTGACGTGGTTAAAAGATGGCAGCCCTGTGGCAAGCATTTCACAGGGCATACAGGTGCCCTATACTTGTTTATTCTCAGATTCATGAGAATTTATTCATTCTCAGATTGCAAATGTGGCTCCAGATACAATTTCTTTATGAGACATTTTACTGAATCATGTTTATTGATGAGGTTGAGTGTAAAGATTTGGGCTCTGTTTTCATCTCAGGTGCTGTCTGGTGGCAGAGTCTTGTCTCTGACTAGCGTTCAGGTCAGTGACACTGGCAGGTACACTTGTGTGGCAGTGAATGCTGGAGGAGAACAACACAAAGAGTACGATCTAAAAGTTTATGGTGAGAAAGTTATTTATCAGTTGTTATACATATTTATATAGAAGCAACTTTGCTTTTGAAAACTACAGTGGCCGAGGGGTGCAAACGCGCAGCTAAAACAGAGCAGCACGCTGAAAAAGAAAACAGCGTACCAAAAGTTGAAACACGCATCAAAATGAAAACAACAGCGTTCCAAAAGTTGAAACACGCATCAAAATGAAAACAACAGCGTTCCAAAAGTTGAAACACGCATCAAAATGAAAACAACAGCGTTCCAAAAGTTGAAACACGCATCAAAATGAAAACAACAGCGTTCCAAAAGTTGAAACACGCATCAAAATGAAAACAACAGCGTTCCAAAAGTTGAAACACGCATCAAAATGAAAACAACAGCGTTCCAAAAGTTGAAACACGCATCAAAATGAAAACAGCGCTCCAACAGATGAGGCGCACTGCAAAAGATAAGTCGCGCTCCCAAAGGGGTCGGGGACGACCTGCAAACAGAACGAGCTGCAATAGTTATTTGTGTATTTTAACTTATTTATTTCTGAAGAATATTTTACACCTCATCGAAACTATCTCGTTGTATTTGTTTTAATAGTGTGCGATAGGGGAGCTATGCATGGATGCCTGGTTGGCTTAGTGGTCTAACAGATTGCCTCGAATGTGGGAGACTCCGGTTCTATTCCGGGTCTCGGAAATTTTGTGGTATTAATTTATTTTTTCAAGCCTTTTGTTTTGGATAAATCGGGTGGAATAGATAAATCCATCCATCCATCCATCCATCCATCCATCCATTTTCGTCCGCTTATCCGGGGTCGGGTCGCGGGGGTAGCAGCCTAAGTAGGGAGGCCCAGACTTCCCTCTCCCCAGCCACATGGAGCAGCTCCTCTGGGGGAATCCCAAGGCGTTCCCAGGCCAGCCGAGAAACATAGTCCCTCCAGCGTGTCCTGGGTCTTCCTCTGGGTCTCCTCCCGGTGGGACATGCCCGGAACACCTCCCCAGGGAGGCGTCCAGGAGGCATCCTAACCAGATGCCCGAGCCACCTCAACTGGCTCCTCTCGATGTGGAGAAGCAGCGGCTCTACTCCGAGTCCCTCCCGGATGACTGAGCTTCTCACCCTATCTCTAAGGGAGAGTCCAGACACCCTGCGGAGAAAACTCATTTCAGCCGCTTGTATCCGAGATCTCGTTCTTTCGGTCACAACCCAAAGCTCATGACCATAGATGAGGGTGGGAACGTAGATTGATCGGTAAATTGAGAGCTTTGCCTTTCGACTCAGCTCTCTCTTCACCACGACAGACCGGTACAGAGCCCGCTTCACTGCGGATGCTGCACCTATCCGCCTATCGATCT
>JBBPBX010012225.1:18825-29544 GCA_038048925.1 Garcialebias charrua | reverse complement strand
TTTACTTATTTTGTTATTATAGAAAATATTGTTTGAACTGTTATTAGATGAATAAGGAGCAGATTTAATAAGATTTATTCTTCATCTGCTACCTTTCATTTTATTATTTTTTTCTATTATGAATACGTTAATTGTTGTATTTCATTTTATAAAATGAATAAACTAACAAACAAACAAACAACTCCTTTTCTACTTTGGTCCAAATTTTTCCTGCAGGTGGCGGTAAAACAACAGCTGCTAATGAAACTCACGAAGAAGAAATCCGCTCTGAAGTTTGAGTAAACAAAGCAAGAAACAGAAAAGAGAAAACGTTGCGTTTGATTGCGGTTCTGTTGTGTCTCTGGTCTGTTTTGTATTGGTTAACTGGACCCGAGTTCGGACTCTGGTTCGTGTCCTCTGGACCCATTTTGTCTCAGAGTTTCAGCGGAGCGAAATAATGGAAGCTAACAAGGTGAGCTTCCCCCTCTTTTTGGTAAAAGTTATTCTTCTTGGGCTGCCTGTGCAGCTGTTTTCTCCTTGTTGAGATCTATGGTTGAGACACCGGCTTCATGCGCCTGCGTCTCTGTTGCTCTCGAGTTTAACCACGTAAAGCATGTGTCGCAAACCCGCGCGTGCGTCAAACATAAAGCCGCGCCGTCATCTCGCAAAACCACAATATGAAGCTTATTTGCGACAGTTATTTTTTTATTCTTATTTATCACGATAGAGACGATAGAAGGAAAGTAGCACGATAGACACGTTTCTATCGTCCCCACGATATATATCGTCATATCGCACAGCCCATAGATGAGGGTGGGAACGTAGATCGATCGGTAAATTGAGAGCTTTGCCTTTTGACTCAGCTCTCTCTTCACCACGACAGACCGGTACAGCGCCCGCTTCACTGCGGACGCTGCACCTATCCGCCTATCGATCTCACGCTCCAGTTTTCCCTCATTCGTGAACAAGATCCCGAGATACTTAAACTCCTCCACTTGGGGCAGGACCTCCTCCCCGACCCGGAGAGGGCATGCTACCCTTTTCCGGCTCAAGACCATGGCCTCGGATTTGGAGGAACTGATCCTCATCCCGGCCGCATCACACTCGGCTGCAAACCGCTCCAGTGAAAGTTGTAAATCACGAACTGATGAAGCCAGTAGGACCACATCATCTGCAAAAAACAGAGAAGCGATTCTAAGGTCACCAAAACGGATCCTCTCAACACCTTGGCTGCGCCTAGAAATTCTGTCCATAAAAGTTATGAACAGAATCGGTGACAAAGGGCAACCTTGGCGGAGTCCAACTCTCACCGGAAACGAGCCTGACTTACTGCCGGCAATGCGGACCAAGCTCTGACACCGGTCGTACAGGGACCTAACAGCCCTTATCAAAGGGCCTGGTACCCCATACTCCCGGAGTACCCCCCACAGAACCCCCCGAGGGACGCGGTCGAATGCCTTCTCCAAGTCCACAAAGCACATGTAAACTGGTTGGGCAAACTCCCACGCACCCTCCAGGACCCTGTTGAGGGTGTAGAGCTGGTCCAGTGTTCCACGACCAGCACGAAAACCACACTGCTCCTCCTGAATCCGAGGTTCGACTATCCGACGGACCCTCCTCTCCAGAACCCCTGAATAGACCTTACCAGGGAGGCTTAAGAGTGTGATCCCCCTATAGTTGGAACACACCCTACGGTCCCCCTTTTTGAATAGGGGAACCACCACCCCAGTCTGCCAATCCAAGGGAACTGCCCCCGATGTCCACGCGATATTGCAGAGTCGCGTAAGCCAACACAACCCTACAACATCCAGAGCCCTAAGGAACTCCGGGCGAATCTCATCCACCCCCGGAGCCTTGCCACCGCGGAGCTTTTTAACCACCTCGGCGACCTCAGCACCAGAGATCGGAGAACCCGACCCAAAGTCCCCAGGCTCCGCTTCCTCAGTGGAAGACGTGCCAGTAGGATTGAGGAGGTCTTCGAAGTATTCCGCCCACCGACTCACAACATCCCGAGTTGAGGTCAGCAGCACGCCACCCCCACCATAAATGGTGTTGGTCGCGTACCTCTTTCCCCCCCTGAGACGCCGGATGGTGGACCAGAATCGCCTCGAAGCCGTACGGAAGTCATTCTCCATGGCCTCTCCGAACTCCTCCCACGCCCGAGTTTTTGCCTCAGCAACCACCCGAGCCGCATGCCGCTTGGACTGCCGGTACCTATCAGCTGCTTCCGGGGTCCCACAAGCCAAAAAGGCCCAATAGGACTCCTTCTTCAGCCTGACAGCATCCCTCACTGCCGGTGTCCACCACCGGGTTCGAGGGTTGCCACCACGACAGGCACCAACAACCTTGCGGCCACAGCTCCGATAAGCTGCCTCGACAATAGAGGCGCGGAACACGGCCCACTCGGACTCCATGTCCCCCGCCTCCCTCGGAACGTGTTCAAAGCTCTCCCGGAGGTGGGAGTTAAAGGGGACCACACATGCAAAATTCACTTTTTAATGTTTTTTTACTAAACTTTGGGTATTTACTTCATAAAAAAACAGTCCTTGTGCCAAAAAAATGCACCCAGTGGTTTATTTACTCTAAGTAGATTTGTTTGTCTGTGATTAAAAACGCTCCGTTTCACACTTCCTGCGGTTTGTGACGTCACAAACCGTAGCCAATCACCTCAAACCTGAGTCCAGCCCCTCACCTAGCAACCCCTGGTGATGCTCCACCCACTTGAGTATAAAAGATGTCACGGTTGCCTAGCGGTTTAGGAGCTGACCTGGCGGTCATTTATTCATTTATTTAGCCCATGGGGGGCTAGGGGTTTGCCCTGCTCCAGCCATGCAGCACATCTCGAGTAAAACCAGAATGTTTTATTACCTTGTTTGAATGAACTCTGTCTCGTTGAAACTGTGCACACACACTCTAGCGGTTTGGACTTGTTTCTTATATGATGAAGGACTACTGTTGCACAACTGTCAGTTTGGTTGAGCGGTTACGACACTTGACCGCCACGCAGGAGAGCGGAGATCGCGTCCCGTCAACGGCATCTTTTTTTTCCCCCTTTTTTTTAAAGCCTTTTGTTTCGGAGAAATCGGGGTGAGACTAGATATATACATCGACATAATAATACTTTATAATTGTTATTTTTACGTTTTAGTTCAATTTTTAGTGTAATATCGCTCCCAACGCGCAGCCGGCAGAAAACTGTGCACACACACACTCTCTCTCGCGGGGCGACAGTCTGTACCATCAAGCACCACTGATCGATATATTTTCAGATTAGCAACTTATTTATTTTAAGAATACCTTTCACTTCATCAAAATCTTATCAAAACTTCAGCGTTCTAAATGTAGGTGGTTGTGATTATTTCTTATACGATGAAAGACTGCTTTTTACATAACTACCCGGTTGGCTCAGAGGTAGTGAACCGGACTCGTAATCCGAAGGACACGGGTTCGCCTCCCGGTCGCGGCAACCCTTTTTTTTTTTTAAGCCTTTTGTTTTGCAGACCGCCGGCGAAGACACCATTTGCGTGCGGGAGTTGTTGGGAGCTACTGACTTTTGAGGTCCGGGGGTCCGGTCAAAGGTTGCCTCATGCGGATAAATTAACTGGAGCGAGACATTCTGTGAACTTTGTGTGTGGACTGAAGCACGCTCCCAAAAGCGCCGCATTCAACGAGCGGAGCTAACACCGCCCGGCTCGGAGGAGGAAAAGCTATTCGAGGCTAATGCTAAAAAAAGGAGCTGCAAATGGCGGCGCGCGCAGAGGGCTTTTGGTAAGTTATCTTAAGCTACTAGCACTAACAGTAAGTCAAATGAGTAATAAAAAAGAGCTAATTTTAAAATAACAACATATTAGAGATACTGGCTGTTACAGAGGGCGTAGTTAATGTAAATAGGTCTTTGTAGGGCGTGGCTTTCAGACCTCATTATTCATAAACCGGTCGTTTAGAACGGAAGTGAAATTTGGCAGAATTAGAAAGGGGATATTTTTTTATCTAAGCATTATTTTGTGTATAAAATTGACTGAAAATGGTCTGGATAGCACACAGATAAACCACAAAAAATTATATATCCTACATTTGGTCCCCTTTAAAGCTCCGTCTTACGGGAGACTCTGCCAGACGTTCCCAGCAGACCCTCACAATACGTTTGGGTCTGCCAGGTCTGACCGGCATCCTCCCCCACCATCGGAGCCAACTCACCACCAGGTAGTGGTCAGTTGACAGCTCCGCCCCTCTCTTCACCCGAGTGTCCAAGACATGCGGCCGCAGATCAGATGAGACGACAACAAAGTCGATCATCGAACTGCGACCTAGGGTGTCCTGGTGCCAAGAGCACATATGGACACCCTTATGCTTAAACATGGTGTTCGTTATGGACAATCCATGACGAGCACAGAAGTCCAATAACAGAACACCACTCTGGTTCAGATCAGGGGGGCCGTTCCTCCCAACCACACCCCTCCAGGTCTCACTGTCATTGCCCACGTGAGCGTTGAAGTCCCCCAGTAGAACAAGGGAGTCCCCAGGAGGCGCACTCTCCAATACCCCCTCCAAGGACTCCAAAAAGGGTGGGTAGTCTGAGCTGCCGTTTGGTGCATAGGCACAAACAACAGTCAGAGCCCGTCCCCCCACACGTAGGCGAAGGGAGGCTACCCTCTCGTTCACCGGGGTGAACCCCAACGTACAGGCACCAAGATGGGGGGCAACCATGAGATCCTCATTGCTAGGTTGGAGCAGTGGGTGGGCATCTCAGGATCAGCCCTAAACTGGTTCAGATCCTACCTCTCTGACAGGTCTTTTTGTGTGTCCATCAATGATTTTACTTCTGCAGTGGCGGCTCTTAAATGGGGGGTTCCGCAGGGGTCCATCCTGGGTCCTCTCTTGTTCTCCTTATACCTGCTGCCACTCGGTGCTATTTTCCGGAAACACAATATACCTTTCCACTTCTACGCTGATGACTGTCAAATCTACTTCCCCCTAAGACAAAATGGTACAGGCTCTATTCAACCTCTGCTCGACTGCCTGGCTGACATCAGGGACTGGATGGCTTTAAATTTCTTAAGCTTCAATGATAAGAAGTCTGAAGCCATATTGTTCCTTCCCAATGACACAACCTCAAACCACTGCATTGACCTGTCTGCTCTACCCCTGTCCGAAAAACAAAAAGTCAAAAATCTGGGAGTGATAATGGATCCTTCCATGAAACTCAACAGTCATGTAAACATGATTGTCAAATCCTGTTTTTTCCAGCTGAGGCGTCTGTCTAAGCTGAAGCCCATATTATCCAAAAAGCACCTGGAGACAGTGATTCACGCATTCATTACATCTAGGCTTGATTACTGCAATTCACTTCTGTTTGGCGTCAGTCAAGCCACCATTGCACGATTACAACTGGTTCAGAACGCAGCTGCCCGATTTTTAACCAGCACACGCAAAAGAGAGCACATTACACCAGTCTTGGCCTCCCTTCACTGGCTACCGGTTCATCTTCGAATCCAATTCAAAATTCTCATGTATGTCTACAAATCGCTGAACAGTCTCGCCCCCGCCTATCTCTCGGATCTGATTCACCCATATGTCCCTCCACGTGCTTTGAGGTCAGAGGATCAGGTACTCTTAATGTGAGGTCAGAGACGTTTTGACACCTAAAGTATGAATCCCTGTTCTTCCAGTCAGTTTTTATTTCTAAATACCTTAGACACACACTCAAGCACCTTTGACCCCCTTTCACACAAGTCCTTAAAGTAGATAAAGAGAACCCAGTTCAACAAATGAGACAAAAATATTATACTAGGTTGTTTATTTATTGAGGGCAATGATCCAGTATTACATATTTGCAGTGGTGGGCGCCAGACCGCTAGGGAACGCTAAAGCGCTAATCCGCTTACAGTGGACCTAAACTTTTTGTCAGCGTTTTTGTGGATTGACTAACTTTTATAATTCATAAGCGGATTTGTGCTATTTTTATTTAAAATGCAGTACCGCTAATAACTAATTATCTATCAGTAAAAACCAATAAACTTATTTACAAGCTCTTATGCTGCTTGTTTTACCTTTTTCCCCACCGTAAAGAGCAGAGAGGAGGAAGGGTTGGAGGGGGGAGGGGGGGCAGAGCGGAGAACAGACTCGGATCTACCATGTAGGTAAATGATGCCGTTGCCTGGGGATCCCATCAGCATGGGGCCCCGGCCCCGCCGCGCCCCGGCCAGTCACCTAAATCCCTAACATTGATCCTGCTTGTTAATGTACATTTAACATAAAAATAATTATAGTTACGATGAAAACGATCATTAAATACGCAATTAAAAAAACGGTCGATTTCTTTATCCCCCTACTAAAAATGGACTATTCCATCTTGACATCTTCCGGGTTAGAGGTGAACTCAGGGGCCAATTCTGTGGCTAGCTGGTTGGTTGCTGGGTTACTAATGGATAAATCCGCAGAGAACCCTGCTGTTTCAAGCCAAATTAACGTGGCCGGATGATTTTATTGTGTGTTTTGTGTCGACCATTCGACGGTGAGTCGTTATTTTTATGTATTTTAGTTACTTTTCATTAAATCTGTTGACTACCTATAGACGCTAACTCTGTGGCTAGCTGGTTGGTTGCTGGGTTACTAATGGATAAATCCGTAGAGAACCCTGCTGTTTCAAGCCAAATTAACGTGGCCGGATGATTTTATTGTGTGTTTTGTGTCGACCATTCGACGGCGAGTCGTTATTTTTATGTATTTGGGTTACTTTTATGTATAAATGCGGTGGCGACACACCCGTGTATTTGAGATTTAAAAGTGGTTTTAGGGATTAAGAGATCATTCTATTTTTTGTTAATTTCGTGGCCGAATAGAATATATGTACGTAAAGTATTAAATAAATCCTTTGATTTTTGTAATTTCATCCTTTTAGGATCATTTTTGTTACTTTTCAGTTGGCAGTGTAGTGCAAATATTGCATAAAGCTGCCGGCTGTATATAAATATATATATATAATATATAAATATATAAATAGCGGATTAGATTAGCTTCCCCTAATTTTCATAAGACATTTGTGCTTTTGAAATTGTGGACCTAAAAAAATTAATAAGCGTTTTAGAAATTGTGGAACTAATTTTTTAATTAGCGTTGCCCAGCACTGCATATTTGTGATGGTAAAAGTATGTGAACCTCTAGGATTATCAGTTAATGTGAAGGTGAAATTAGAGTCAGGTGTTTTCAATCAATGTGATGATGATCAGGTGTGAGTGGACACACCCTGTTTGATTTAAAGAACAGGATCTATCAAAGTCTGATCTTCACAACATGTTGGTGGAAGTGGATCATGGCAGGAACAAAGGAGATTTCTGAGGAGCTCAGAAAAAGAGTTGTTGATGCTCATCAGGCTGGAAAAGGTTAAAAACATCTGTAAAGAGTTTGGACTCCACCAATCCACAGTCAGATACATTGTGTACAAATGGAGGAAACTCAAGACCATTTGGTACCCTCCCCAGGATTGGTGGACCAACAAAGATCACTCCAAGAACAAGGAGTGGAATAGTCAGCGAGGTCACAAAGGACCCCAGGGTAACTTCTAACAACTGAAGGTCTCTCACATTAATGTTGATGTTCATGAGTCCACCATGAGGAGAACACTGAACAACAATGGTGTCATGACAGGGTTGAAGGAGAAGTCACTGCTCTCCTAAAAGAACATGGCTGCTCGTCTACAGTTTGATAAAGATTATGTGGACAAACCAGAAGACTGTTGGAAGAATGTTTTATGGATGATGAGACCAAAACAGAACTTTTTGGTTTAAATGAAAAGAGTTATGTTTGGACAAAGAAAAACTCTGCATTCCTGCATCAGAACCTTATCTGTGAAACATGGTGGTGGTAGTATCATGGTTTGGGCCTGTTTTGCTGCATCTGGGCCAGGACAACTTGTTATCATTGATGGAACAAATGAATTCTGAATTATTTCAGAGAATTATAGAGGAAAATGTCTGAACATCTGTCCATGAACTGAATCTGAAGAAAAGGTGGGTCATGCAGCAACACAATGATGTTAAGCAGCACACAAGTGGTTCTATCAAAGAATGGTTGAAGAAGAACAAAGGTCATGTTTTGGAATGACCAAGTCAAAGTCCTGACCTTAATCCAATCCAGATGTTGTAGAAAGACCTGAAGCAGCAGTTAATGTGAGGAAACCACCAACATCCGGAGCTGAAGCTGTTCTGTAGAGGAATGGGCTAAACTCCTCCAAGCTGAGGACTGATCAACACTTACTGAAATGTTTAGTTGCAGTTATTGCTGCATGGGGGTGGTCACACCAGATATTGAAAGCAAAGGTTCACATACTTTTACCACTCACAAATATTAGGTCATTTTCCTCAATAAATACATGTAAATGATTAAGTATAATATTTTTGTCTCATTTGTTTAACTGGGTTCTCTTTATCTACTTTTAGGACTTGTGTGAAAATCTGATGTTGTTTGAGGTCATTTTTATGTAGAAATATAGAAAATGATAAAGAGTTCACAAACTTTCAAGCACCACTGTACATTCAGTGATAACTTTCTGAGTTTCAAATAAATATGTCAAGTATTTCATGAGATATGTTGCCAACATGACAAATAAACAAACAAAAAACAATGTTTATCCCTATTCAGTTTCAGGAATAGGTGATAAGAGGCCAGTTATCTTATTTGTAGCAGAACAGAAATTCTGATACTTGTAAAATCACAGTTTTTCCAGGAAGGTTTATTTCAATGAACAGAGATTACCGTAATTAATTTTCTCTTCAAGCGTCGGAGCTGGTTTCATTATCTCACAGGCAGAAGCATTTGTCATTGTATATAATTACTTTGTGGTGCTGTGCTGTCACAGCATGTGTAGAAAGAGTTTGTATAGTTATTTCTTTCTGTACATTAACATTTCAAACAGCAGAAGTTTTAATGAAAATAGAAACACAACCTTATTTATGGTCTACCTCCAAAGACAAGAAGTGATTATACGCAAATCAACACTGTGAAAAAAACAACACAATGCTGATGTATGGATATACAACTGAACACAAATGTTCAAACACACTCCTTTTCTGAGCAGTCAGTGAAAACACCAGAAATCCAGCAGACTAACAAAACTAAACTGTAAGTCATTATCTGTAACAGATTCTAAACTAGTTGTTAAAAACTTGTCTTTATGGAGATGCCTGCTGGAGACTTTGTGGATCTAAGGGGGCTAATCACTTCCATGTTTTTTGGGACTGCCAGGTAATAAGAACATATTGGGAAGAGTTCCACAAACATATTGAAAATATATTCAATGTAAACATTCCATTCAAATGTGAAACGTTATACTTGGGCAATCTACGGTTGGTGACATGGACCAACAAAGACAAAAAAACTGCTGGCTATATTACTGGCAGCCAGTAAGAAAGCCATCACAAGGAAATGGCTAAAATCAGACCCACCCACCATTGATGAATGGATTGAAGTGGTATACCAGATTTATGTTATGGAAAAGATTTCCTTCTCCCTACAAGTTGAAAAAGAAAATTTTTATAAGATCTGGACCAAATGGACTGAGTACTGTATGTAAAACCAATTAGATCCAACTTCATTTGATTGTATTTGTGAACTACGGTATGTGTCCTGCCCCTTGATGTTCTTGTGGGTTTTATTGTTCAAAATGGTGCAACCCCATTTTTGTTCAAATATGTTAATTTTTGTTATTGTTCTTAACTAAAATTAATAGTCCGAAAAAGAAAATACCAGAAAGGCAGCATGGACGAAAACATTTGGTCTTTCCACTACTGTCCTCAAGTACAACCTTAAATGAGTAAAGCTGTAATTAATGACTGTGAAGGAAATCTGTCTTTCTAAATAAAAAATATTAAAAACAAAAAAACAACAACAACAAAAAAACAACTTGTCTTTGACTCTTTGTGAAGTAACGTTCAGACAAATTGAAGTTAAAGAAATGCTTGTGTGTAAACCAGATCAATAAAATATAAAGCTAGAAGACTAAATACAGCCTCCATGTTGTAACTCACTGGGTTTGATGGCTTCCAAAGGGACGAACAGAGCAGCCAGCGACACCTCGTCTCCCCTGCTCGGACTGGCTTGGCTCACGGGGACGATCGGGGACAGGGAGCGTAACAGCGGGCTGTCATCTGCGTGACTCCTCACAGCTGGGGGAGTAGACCGTCCTTGGACTCCTGCTGTCAGAACTGAAGCGGAGGCGCCACCAAGACTGAAAGAGAGCGGCAGAACGTTCAGATTACTCGTTGGGTTTTAAAACTTTGATCGGTGTGTTTTGGTGCTTTTTGAAACAAGAAGATAAAACGTATGACATTAAAGTGAAATTTAAAACTTACAGACGAAAAATCTCTTCATGTCAGACTTGACTGATTTTGGAAGTGATTAATCTGTTTGAAAAATAATCCACACTACTCATGAAGTATTGAAGTGACAACATACTCCATAGTTGCTTATGATAACCCGGGTTCAGTCAAGTGTGGTTTACTCTTAGTTTCAGCTCAGTTATCCCTTTAAACACGAGTGCTTCACGTGTTTAGGCACTTGTGTAAGAACAGAGAAAAATCACTGTCAAACATGTCGGTGTGCATTTTCAGTCAGACAAAAGAGCAAGAAAAGAAGAAGACCACGTCTTTCATTTCACACCAGAAAGGCTTTTGTTTGAGAGCTACAGCCTTACAGGCTCATCAGGCTGTAATACGACAGTCAATGAACAAATGTTTTGATAAT